>VYVB01000549.1:0-147340 GCA_009761775.1 Ficus carica
TTCAAAACTAATGGGCTGACAGTTTTTAATTTGGCCCAACCAAATGCGGTTCTGTCTTTTTTGTACAGTGTGGGTCGTCCTTACTCTTTGACTGACTCTCTCTCTCTTTCTCTGTCTCTATTTTGACCTTATCAAGTGCTATTGCTGCGATATGCAAATTACAAAGAGTGTAATTTTGGAGCTTTTTTTTTTTTTTCAAAAAACATATCTCTCCTATTATAATAGTTTCAGTTTTTCAAACTTATAATTAGATAAATATAAAAAGTCAAAATTTAAATAAACATTAAAGAGATGACAAAAAACATAAATAATTGAGATTTTCTCTACCAAAAAAACCATCAATTTTTCGAACCTCTTTCCAATGGTATGGTGAGCAAAAAATTGAGCACATTGATGATTATTGCGCCCCCCCCCCCCCTCCCTCCCTCTCTCTCTAAATCTCCGGTGGCACGGCCTTTAATACATAAATAAAAAATTTCTTACGGTGAAAAGCTTGTTTCCATTGGCTGAACTCAATCAATTGTTTTTTATTTTTATTTTTACTATTAATTAGTTGACGAGCACGCTGGTGTGGACAAATAAAGCAAAACAAAAGAAAAAATAATAAATAAAATAAATCATGTGGATGACTGGACCACCAAGTGATAACTCAGAAAAAAAAGATGAACACCGTAAAAAGTGCATTCATCTTTTAGTATTATGTAATGGATAATTCCAAAATGACCTTTTTATACATGACATGTTCCAATGACAGGGGGAAGAATAGATAATTTATATGGTTAATTAATGATAAGGCTCTACAAATTGCAAAAAATAATAAGGCTCTACAAACATTGTCTCTTACCAATATATCATCTTGAAGGATTCAGCATAGACCTCACGAAAAAGAATGTGAGGTTAAAATGTGAATGTCATGATTAGTAAAGTTAAAAAAAAAAAAAAAAAAAAAAAACCACACAATTCTAAGACTCTTCATAAAGTCAAACAACCTATCTATCAACGAAGTCTTTTTCGTTTCAATTTCCTGCTCTGTACTCTTGGGGAGCAACTCATAATAAACCATAAAGTTTGGTTGTAGTGAAAAAGGCTTTGCTTCCATTGACCGAGTTCAAATTTTTTTTTTTTCTTTTTATTTTTCTATTGACCGAGTTTTATTTTTTAATTTTTTAAGTAAAGATTTAAGAATTCAAGTCGTTGTTCGTTTATTATTAATAATTACAAATGTCACTCATCAATTATTGTCTAGGTACATTTAGTCATTACGAACTGGTCAACTCGGTACATTATATATGCAACCTGACCTTGGACACAAGGAACTATTGTTATCATTTTAGAGAGAGAGAGAGAGAGATTGAAACAATCACAAAGAAAACTAATTGTTAAGATTTGAGAGAGAGAGAGAGAGAGAGAGAGAGAGAGAGAGAGATGGGGTTGCTTTCCAACCGGGTTGACAGGAGGATGCTCAAACCAGGAGACCACCTTTACTGCCATCGAAATTTGCACTCTTATTCCCACCACGGTAAATTAGGCCTCTGTATATCTTATCTTATATATATATAATATATATATATGTACACATTCGAGTTTTTAGTACTTAAATTAGAGAGTAAGTCAACGAACGATTTGGTCTCGTTCTGTGTATATGGCAGGAATATACGTGGAAGAGAACAGGGTGATCCATTTCACCAGAACAGAAGAGAAAAACTCTGGCCAATCGAGTCGACGCTGCGAAATCTGCGGCTATCAGCGGAGCGAGCAGCGAGGGGTGGTGAAATCGTGCATTGACTGCTTCGCGGAAGGCCACAAGCTCTATCGTTTCGAGTACAATGTCTCCGCAGCCCACTTCTGCGCGAAACGTTCAGGAACATGCAGTACCAGATCCTCCGGTGCCCCGGATGTCATCGTGGAACGAGCCACTCCGATGTTGGCCGAGGGCAGAGGAGGGTTCGGCGACTACGACTTGTTCGAGAACAACTGCGAGTCTTTCGCGGTTTATTGTGCCACGGGCGAGGCTGCAAGCGGCCAAGCTCTGTCTCTCAAGTCCAAGGTTAAAATTGTCCAGGAAAATCTCACTGGGAAACCTTTGTCCTTAGAGAATATAGCAAGCACTTTTGTCGAAGCAGCGTTTGCTTATAAGATTGACGCCATCCAACAAAATAACAACCTGATCAGCTCATCGTCGGAGAAGGATCAAGACGACAAAAAGAATGATCAAGTTAATTAGCTAATTAAGATCTGGAGTTTGTGCAATTAAAAAAAAAAAAAAAAGGTAGCTACAATTTCTTTTCATTAGCTTATTGTATGTGAGCAAAATGTGAACTTTTGATGGATTGTAATTGACAAATCTAGTGGGACTCGTCATTTTGTAAGCATACGAGATTTAAGTTCATCAACCTCATTATAGCTGGTTGAATCTCAATGCTCAATATTGTCTTCCGTTTGGAATTAAATCTAAGTTATCTAAACCAGTTTCGTTAGAGATGTAATCTTCCATTGTATGATCTGATCGAATCCAAATTCGTCTTCGGCTTGATTTAGCTACTCTTGGAATGAAGGCTGGTTCAAGTATGAGACAGGGATCACAAATCTCTTCAAGTTGTTGTTATCCGCAACATAAACAGCTAAGCAGCCTTTTGGAACATCTTTTGTAGTACTAGAAAACTGCTTTTGATAGAGTTGCTTAGCCTGAACCACGCTTGGGAAACGGAACCCCATTATAGTTGATGTTTGTAGAGGAAAACAGAAAGAAAAATATTGGGCAATGAAAAAGATGTCAAAAGAATAGCTCTGTTGCTTGAGTTGAGTAGTTGGAATGCCAATCTTGGGTGTATTTGTAGTAAATACCCTTAGTTGGATAAATAATATATGTAAACTGTATACGTATATATATTTATATGTTGCATAGAAATGAATGGTGGAGATCAAAGAGGCAATTGATTTGATGGGGTCGTTTGAGAGGCATGGTTCTTGAGCAATCACATGGCCTTGTCTTCCTTCTCATCACTATGTATTCAAAGCTAACTACCCATTTTTCTGTAAAATAAAAAAATAAAATAAAATGAAAGAAAAAGACATCGTCACTTGAAGAATCAATTAGTACATCAAATTATGTTCCCAAATGTTTTTTTTATCTGGGTAGTGCAAATATGAGCGTAAAATGTTATATAAAATATACCCTTAATTCATATGTTCTTATATTAATAGCCAATGATTTAATTATGTGAAAATGATTAATTATAACATTAATATGATTACTGTCCCTAAATTACTAGAAAGGGAATTGTATGGATTCTCATTATACTACTTAATAGTCAAAGTAAACACTCAAAAAAAAAAAAAAAAAAAAAAGAATTAATGATCCACATTATTATTCATTGTTTTTCCTTTTCATCCCATTTTATTCCTTTACACGATTTGATAAAATGAGTCTTCTTAATCCTTAAGTCTTCCAATAATTTTGGTTTTCTCCTTATTTGATCTATATCATGCAGCTTGTCCGAATCTTCTTCCTTGAATATACACTTTTGTAGTACTAATGTGCATATTTAATTACAAGTATAGTTTAATGATAAATCACACTCTTATTTTTACTGTTGAAGTCTTGAGTTCGTCCCATCCCCGCTAAATAGTAATTAACATCATGACTAAAATATGCTCGCTACGTCGCGACTTCTATATATTTTCTGCCAAGCGCGGCCTTTTTGTTCGCTGAATTGACCAACATGTGCAAATTTTTAAACGTTTCGTTGTCTTTTACTTGGCAAAACTTCCCCACTTGGCAAAATTATAACGCGCTTGGCAAAAACACGTTTTAGAAACTAAATTCTAAATTATTATATGCTTGAGAAGGCATACCTCTCCCAACAAAGAAAGTTTAATCAACTTGGTGCATATATAAACATAACATATTATTATTATTATTATTATTATTATCTGCTCAAGCATATATATATATATATATATATACACACACGTATCCATTGATATATATATCATTTATAAAACGACATTTATAATTTTTTGTATAGTATTAGAGTAACTAGTTAATTGCAATATAATATTTTCAATAGTAATTGTCCTTTGCACTAGCAATTTTAAATAATGTTATGTTATAAATTTTTAAATAAAAAATTACATATAAATCAATTAAATATTGTTACAAATTTCTAACTAAAATGTTACAATTGTCAGATGGATCCGGTCACCAGAATTAAAACATTTTCTATACTATTATCACTATTGTTGTTATTATTATTATTATTATAGTTATTATTATTGGGTCTTTGTCTTAGACTTGCGACATCATGCAACTTGTTTGTAATATGGTTCAGTCAAATTGAAAAGTCAAGCATGACTTAAACAAAATTAGAAAACCGAGTCAAATTGGGTACTCGACCAATAAGATTTGCCAAATGCAGTACCTAGTATTAATTTTAGAGCGAGTTGCGTGATCTAAAACGATATTTCTCTTGGTTATAAATAAGAGGTATCAATTTTGCCTAGAGCACCATATCCACATTCTTTGTCGATACTAACTATCAAAGAAAAAAGAAAAAGAAATTTTCTGAAAAGAAAAACCTTGAGAGAGAGAGAAATGGGTGTGCTTTCCAACAAGGTTGATAAGAGTATGCTCAACAAAGGAGATCACATTTACAGCTATAGAAAAGCCCACTTATACTCCAACCATGGTCAGTATGATCCCTACTTATTCTTTCTTTAATTTAAAATGCTATAATTTAAACTCAAGATCTCAATTTTAAGATCGGATTTGGATTTACCGCTAGATCGATTAAGATTTACAAATTTCATGTTCTTGTTCATTTTTATTATGTGTCTTCATTAACCATGGACTTAACTTACATTTGTATACGTACAGGAATATATGTTGGGGAGGATAGAGTGATCCAATACATGAGCTCATCGAAATCAGAAGGAGGCTGCACAAACTGCGAATACGACCCGAATAAGCTACGAGGAGTGGTGAAGACTTGTCTTGACTGTTTCCTTAAAGGCCACAGCCTATACCGGTTCGAGTACAACGTCTCCTCAGCTCACTACGTAGCTAAAAGATCGGCGACGTGTTACACCGGGTCGTGCAACAAACCGGATATTGTCGTTCGACGAGCCACTAAGATGCTCAACAATAATGGTGGTAATAACTTGAACCTTTTCGCGAAGAACTCGGTGTGCTTTGCGGTTTTGTGCATGACGGGCAATCCCAACAGCGCTCAAGAGGTTGCTGCCAAGTCTAAGGTTAAAATGACTCTAGAGTTTTTAGATGTTTTATCGACCTTAGCTGCATTTATTGGCTTGATTGATGCACAAATGGACGGTGATCAGAACAATGAGGCAGCGGAAAATGATGATGTTGACGAGAGTGGTGGCGACGTTGGTGGCGAGGATGATGAGGATGAGGATGGTGGAGAAGACGATGTTGATGAGGATGCCGGCCAATAATTCATGTTATATCGAGAGGCTTTGCCATCATATATGAAATTTGAATTAGGAGTTTTATAAAATAATTAAAAAGTACATTAAATAAGAGATAGTTAGACGGTGTCGATGCTAGTTATCTCTTCTAATTATTTGTGTAAAAAATGATTTAGATAAAACTTTGGATTTTGTTTAAGCTAGCACGTCTTGATCAGAAAGTTTTTTTTTTTTTTTTTTGGCTAGTTAGAGTTGACTGGTACTTACTGGTTATTATTATATATTTTATCTCAGCTTCTTTATACGTTACACACTTTAAGAAAAAAATTGTTAGGCTTAATTGCTTGATTAACGTTTTAATCCCCATTATTTTTTCTTTTTAGTTAAAATAACCATGAACCTTTAAAAAGAACACAAAAAAGTCCTTTTAATATATGTGAATTTCTGTTAACAAATTGATTTAATTGTTCGGTTGGTCCTTAATTATTACGAATTTGTGATCATTACTATTATCTTTTTAAATTTCCGGTGGCATAACCATTTACTAAATTTCTAGAAAAAAAAAAGAGAGAGAGAGAAAATTTTACTGTGAAAAAGCTAGTTTCCATTCGCAGAACTCAAGTAGTTGTTTGTTTACTATAATAATTCCAAAATGACCTTTTTATGCATGACATGTGCCAATGGCAGGGAAAACTAAAAATAATGTGTGTGTGTGTGTGTGTGTTTGTATGTGAATAACTATCTCGTCGTTATTATAATAAGGCTCTACGAACATTGTCTCTTACCAATATATCATCTTACGAAAAGGAATGCGACGGTTAAAATGTCAATATCGTGAATAGTAAAATTACAAAAAAAAATATATATATATATATTTTTTTTCTTCACAAAGCTCAAATAACGCACTGATGTCTTTTGGTTTTTATTTTATCCTGAATTCTTCACTGCTCTAATTTGATCATGTATTAGTTGCCTTTTAAAAAAAATATTCTGGAACTACTCATAATAAAAAACATAAATTTTTGTTGCATGCATTGAAAAGATTTGCTTTCCTTGACTGAATTCATGTTTTTTTTTTTTTCCTTTCTTGCCATTGACCGAGTTTTATTTTTATTTTTTTTAATTTTTTACTAAAGACTACTTAAGAGTTCAAGTGGCCATTGTTCATTTAGTATTAATAATAACAAATGACAAGTATTAATTACATAGTCCACGTGTTCATATATTTAGTCTTTGCGAACTGGTCACAACTTGACCTCACACACACGCGTGTACTATATCTTATATTCAATAATTCTTTTTCCAGTTTATTTATTTATTTATTCACATGAGCAAGTGACACACACAATCTCACAAGATAAATAGACTGCAAGAGCTTTCAGAAAAAGAAAAATAGTGAACCCATAAGTGAACTTCACTACGACTTGTTTGATAATAATTGCAAGTCTTTCGTGGTTTATTGTGCTACGGATGAGGCTACAATCGATCGAGCTCTTTTCTGTTGAATCCAAGGCTAAAATTGCTATGGAAAAATATGACAAAACAACAACATGATCAGCTCGTCCTCGGAGAAGGATCAAGACACAAAAAGAATGATCAAGATAATTAATTAAGATCGGAGTTTGTGCCAAAAAAAACAAAGCAAACTTAATTATTCTGTAAAAATTAATGACTAATAAGTTAAGCAAAATTAGAGGAAATGTCTTAAGTTTCAGATTGTAAGGTATCCCTTGTAAAGAAGCTATAATTTCTTTTCATTAGCTTATTGTATGTGTACAAAATGTTAACTTTTGCACGATTGTAATTGAAAACACGGGTTGAATTTCCATCACTCACATCTAGTGAGACCCATCATTTTATAAGTAAACGAGATTTAAGTTATCACTCATCAATTGTTGAATCCCATTGTTCATTGTAATACTATGTTGCTTGCGTTTGAAATTATATGAAGTTATCTAAATATGTTACTTATTTTCCTTCCATCGCCTTTTCATCCTTGAAATTTCTGTCATAATTAGTGTTTCATTTTTCTTAGCTAGTATGAGACAATAAGTAGTACAAGGTTGATACAGTGAAGATTGAAAAAAAAAAAAAAATTGAAGGAAAAAAAATAGTGCTCCAAAGTCCTAACTTCACAGATATAATTAAGAAATTAGTTGTCGAAGACGAATCTTGTATTTAATATTGCAGGTAGATCCAACTCTTCCATTTTTTATTTTTCTCCCAAGTTTATTTATGTTTTAATCATGCAACTTGTCCAGGTCCCCAAATTAACTTCATATTACACATCACTTTGAGAGCAGCATGTGAATAGTTAACTCAAAACTACCCATTGTGTCGGCCCTATCGGGGCTTCTATACACACACTCTACCCCTTCGAAAAGAGCAAAAGCGTTTAAGCATAACAAAAAAAAAAAAAAAAAAAAGACTAAAATACAATTACTCGCAACTTGCGATTAAACCCTATTTAAATCATAGATTTGAAACGTAAATTTTTAATGTGAGAAAATATTTTGGAAGAATATTTTTTAAGAGAAAATATTGTAAATTTTTTCTTAATAATGTCCAAAAACTATATCAAAACGAGTTATAAAGATTAATCTCAAGATAATCTTTATTGAGGATTTTAGTGTTGAAAGGTAAATTTAAATACTTGATTGCAAGTGTAATTTAATTATAAACCACACTCCTATTTTAATGTTAGAGTCTTGAGTTTGCATCTCACGTCCCGGACTAAACTATGCACAGCGACTTCTATTTACTACATTGATCAACGTGTGCAAAATTTTTAAGTGTTTCGTGGCTTTTACTAACGCGCTTGGCAAATACACGTTTTAGAAACTAAATTATTATATGCTAGAGAATTAAAGCACACCTCTCCGATCAAAGCAAGTTTAATGTAACTAAATAAGTCCCCAAATTGTGATCATTACATGTTTTTTACGTACCGCAGATCTTTTTTTTTTTTTTTTTTTTTTTGGGGTTAGATCAACTTGGAGCATATATAGATGTAATTGTTATTGGGGTCTCAGTCTAAAAAAAAAAAAAAAAAATGTCTTGCGACGTTATGCAACTTGTTGTATAACATAGTACCGTTGATTCAGTCAAATTGAAAATTCAATCATGACTTAAACAAAATAACTGAAAACCGAGTCAAATTGGGTATTTGACCAAATGCAGTACCTATCTCTTGGTTATAAATAGAAGGTATCAATGTTGCCTAGAGCCCCATATCCACATTCTTATTTGTCAATACTAACCAGCAAAGAGAGGGGAAAAAAGAAGAAGAAGAAGGAGAAGAGCTAGAAAAAAGAAGAAGATATTTTCTGGCAAGAGAAGCCTTGAGAGAAAGAGATCAGAAATGGGTGTGCTTTCCAACAAGGTTGATAAGAGTATGCTCAAAAAAGGAGATCACATTTACAGCTATAGAAAAGCACACTTATACTCCAACCATGGTCAGTATGATCCCATACTTCCTTCTTCTTTCTTAAAACATGGGAATTTAAACTCAGTATCTCAATTCTGAGACGGGCTTAAATTTACCGCTAGATTAGTTTACGACTAGCAGTTATAAGTTTAGTGCTCTTTTTCCTTTTTTTTTTAATGTGTCTTCATTAACTTTGGACTTAACTTACATATTTGTATACGTACAGGAATCTATGTGGAAGAGGATAGAGTGATTCACTACATGAGCTCATCGAAATCAGAAGGAGGCTGCACAAACTGCGGATATGACTCGAATAAGCAACGAGGAGTGGTGAAGACTTGTCTTGACTGTTTCCTTAAAGGCCACAGCCTTTACCGGTTCGAGTACCAGGTCTCCTCAGCTCACTACGTAGCTAAAAGATCGGCGACGTGTTACACCGGGTCGTGCAACAAACCGAATGTTGTCGTTCAACGAGCCACTAGGATGCTCAACAACAATGGCGGTAGTAACTTGAACCTTTTCGAGAAAAACTCGATGTGCTTTGCGGTTTTGTGCAAGACAGGCAATCCCAACAGCGCTCAAGAGGTTGCTGCCAAGTCTAAGGTTAAAATGGCTCTCGGGCTTTTGGATGATTTGTGGACCTTAGCTGCATTGTTTGGCTTGATTGATCCACAATTGGACGATGATCAGGCGGCAGAGAGTGACGATGTTGACGAGAGTGGCGACGTTGGCGGCGAGGATGATGAGGATGGGGATGAGGATGAGGATGCTGGAGAAGACGATGTTGATGAGGATGCCGGCTAGGAGGACAATATTAGTAATTGAGAGGCTTAATTTAGGCATCGTAGATGAAGACTGATCAATTAGGAGCTTTATAAACAATTAAGGGATAGTTAGAGGATCTGGATGCCAATTATTTCTTTTCTTCTCATTATAATTTATTACAAGGAAAAAAAAGATTAGAAAAAAACTTTAGATAATGTTTTAGCTAGCGAGTCTTGAGCGAAAATCTCGAGACAACTATACAGTGTTTGCGATTAAAATTGTCATATCCCCTACCTTCTATGCCTTACTCTATAATTTATTGATAGTCAAGAAGAAGAACTAGAAAATTCCATACATCACTGAGGTACAAATCTCAATAGGAAAGAACTTAACCGGAAAAAAAAAAAAAAAAAACCCCAAAGAAAATAGTAAATCTAAATTTCAATGGTGCCTAATGGACAAGCTGATTTACGATCGAAGCTAAAAAGATAAGGCGAAACTATTATTTTGAAAATAAAAGCACACAATAAACTTTATTAAAAATCTTATTAGTAAAATTAATACGGAAAATATTTTGAAGATCTTGGGCTCATGAAATTCCACGCCCTCCTAAAGAGAAAGCAAGCTAAATATGACAACTTATTGTCACATGAGTTGATATTCAAAGTTAGAATTAGAGTTAGTATTCCTAACACTATTCTTTTATTAAACACAAATTCTCTTGGCTAAGATGAATTCACAAAACTCAAATAACCTGTTTATTTTTAATTTTTTCGTTTTTGTGATGTCTTAGCTGCTCTATCTTGAATATTGCATTTTTTCTAAAATACTGATAAACCATTGAAATATAATTTTTGCGCTGCAAAAATTATATATAATCCTAATTTATTTGATTGGGCAATAAAAGTTGTGTTGACTTTCAGCTTAAAAATCAATGGGCCTCGCTTTATCTATTTGGGCCAACCAAATGGGCTACCCTTCCAATGTTGTTAGGATGTCCAGTCCTTTTCGTTCAATTTGGACGGCCCGTTGCTCTCTCTTAGTGGTAGTCTCTAATCTCTATTTTGACGTTTTCATTGACCGAGTTCAACGGTTCCTTTTTCTTTTCTTTTTTCTTATTAAAATCCATTGAGTTTAAAGTTTTCTTTTTGCAGTGAAAATTTAGGGCTTGCATTTTTTTTTTTCTCTCTTTTCAATTTTGTTTGTGGCTCAACTTTTAATAAACAATAGGAAATTTCTTGTAGCGAAAAAGCTTTGATTCCTTTGACCAAGTAGAAGTGGTTGTTCGTTTACTATTAATTGTATCACGAAATTACCGCTTTAAATATATTATCAGCTCCTCATATTATATACCGCCAACATGGGCAACTTAGTTATTTATACGTAACTTGACCTTGACACATCCGTTTACTTCTATTCTAGCTAATTTCAAAGAGTACTCATCCCAATAACTACTTTAAAAAAAAAAAAAAAAAAAAAAAAAAAAGAAAGAAAGAAACTCAATTTATACATAAATTACATAACAATCTAACATAAGACAAATTTAACTTAAACCATAAATTCTTGCTAATGGTGGACTAATAACTAAAACCAAAATTTAGTAATTTTTTTAACTTTAGTTTTTAGTGGGAACTTTTTTTTTTTTTTTTTTATTTCTTTTGAAACTGGAACTTTTTTAATTTTAAATTTAATTTTTAGTGGTAGCTTTGTGTATATTAATATTAAAACAGACATAGAATTTTATCCCAAAAAAATAAATTTTTTTTGAGTGTAGGTTTAAGCCCCCCTACTGAGCTTATCTAACACTGCTACTACGTACTACCAAGTTGCAATATCTATATATATATATATATATATATATGCGTATGTCTATGTATATTATATATACACTCTTGCCAAGTTGTTTTACTTTTATTTGGCTTGAAATTGTGTCCCAATTGAAGTTGTTTACTGATTCAAAATCATCTGCATTTAGTTATCAATAAGACCCTCTGCTACATAGAAAAACAGATAGAGAAAAACAATCTTTGAGAGAAAGCGTAGAGATCAGAGATGGGGTTGATTTCCAACAAGGTTGATAGGAAGATGCTCAAACCAGGAGTCCACGTTTATAGTTATAGAAAGTTGCACTCTTACTCCCACCACGGTAACATAATTTTCGTTCGATTCGATTTTCATATCTTGTTGGTCGTGATTTTTAACTTAAATATTCGTAATATTAATGATTTGATTTCATCTATGGTAGGAATATATGTGGAGGAGAACAGGGTGATCCATTTCACCAGAGGAAAAGGGAATGATGCTGCCAAACCAAGAGATGATCAACGTCAACGCTGCGAAATCTGTGGTTACCAACGGAACCCCCATGGCGGGGTAGTGAAATCGTGCGTCGACTGCTTCCTGAGAGGCCACAAGCTCTATCGGTATGAGTACGGTGTCTCTGCAGCCCACTTCTTCATCAAAGGTTCAGGAACATGCAGCACCAAATCTTCTTGTGAACCGGATGTCGTCGTTGGACGAGCCACTCAGGTGCTGGCTGAGGGCAAAGGGTTCGGCAAATATGACTTCTTCACAAACAACAGCGAGTCGTTTGTGGTTTACTGTACTACTGGCGAAGCTGCAAGCGCACAAGGTTCAGCTGCTATGTTAGAGGTTGAAATTGCCGTCGAGGCTATAGGAGCTACTGTTCTTGCAGTAGCGTTGTCGTAAGACTAACGCGATTCAACAAAGCAATTTAACAACCTGATCGGCTAATTGTCTTCGTAGAAGCTGGAGGCTCAAGAGAAGCATCAAGACAAGCAAGTAGAGTCAAAGTTGGATGGAAATATTCATGCAAAAATTTAAAATAAAAGCAAGTTTTAACGAGGAACATCATGTAAACGAATCCAACTTTTTTTTTTTTTAAATTAGACATCTGTTCTATTACTAGTTTTTCAGCTAATCAATGATTCTTCTGAAGGAGAGACTCTTTCTCCGAAGAATATAAGACGGTACCAAAAATGAAAAACAAAGCAAGAAGTTGAGACCCACGAGAGTCTCCGACACCCCAATATACGAGTTTCTTCAACCCATCACACACACTTATTCCCAGATATCTAAGAGACAAAAAAGGTGTTTGTTTGAAGTACCATTGATGATGCCGATGATATGATGAATATATGAGTTATATGTATTGTTTTGATTAAATATTTGACATGTATAATTTCTCTTTCATTAATATAATCAACACCCCTCACAGAGATTTATGCCATAATGATAGATGCATAGTGATATGTAAATCTACATATTATCATAATTAATATGAATGAGGCAAACGAAAAATTGGATTAAGTATCGTATCAACCTCTAATTAATGAGAGTATATGATAAGAACGAAAGTTATAAATTATGACCTTTGAGGTTGTTGGAGGGCCGCTCCTATAACTCCCTATTAGTTCCGTGCATCTGAGTACAATACAATGGTCCTTAAGTAGACAAAATATATAATAAAACATAATTGAACACATATATATTACATGTGTTTTGAACATTCATGTTGTGTTATATATGACTTGTGATGATATGATCTATGAAAATATTTTGTAAGATATAGTTAGTACTTGCTGAGTAAAAACTCATGTGTCTGTGTGTGTTCGTGCCGTAGGTGATATGGGTAAGCAGCCCATCACTTAGATGTCTTCTGAACTGGTGAAACGGTGCAGAAGCAATGATGGAAAGGAGTGAGATATCGTCACGAATTTAATTTTCACATTAGACTTTTTAAATTATGTTGCACCGATTATCTTTTATAACAATGTTTAAATGTTTCGGTATTACTAAGCGGGTAGGAATACCTCATGTGAAAAAGACTTCAGGGTCTTTCTTTTTTTAACTTACATGACTTTATAGCTTCTTAATATTATCTAAGTATAAATTTGGTTATGATATTTATTATCTATACACTTTAATTTTCTCAATTAAAATTTTAGTTTATTTAACTCTTCGAGTATAAGTATGATTTTTTTATAAAAAAAAAAAAGTTACGTATTTTTATATTAAAATATAAACAAGTGTTAAGACTATATTAATTAAAAATAAGTAAGTTAATTAATGTTTTGAAAAGTTGGGTCGTTACATCAATGGCATTATCATGTCCCTTGCACCATTTCAGGAGTCTACAGAGACCATAGGTAGAAGGCCCAGTGTCTGACTCATGCTTTCGCAACCAACATCCAAGGAGAACCAGTTCCACCTAGGCCATAGTCCACATTGGGAGGCCTTGGGAAAGGGTGTCAACCTCACAGTGGGATCTAGAATTCGATTCTTAGATGCTGGGAACGAGAGCCTTGGGAGGCAACCCCGAACCGCTATGTCACCACCACCGATGGTAGAAAGTTAAATTGTTAAGAAAAAGAAAATTGACTTCTTTATTTATATTTTAATAAATTGATAACAAAAAGTAAACTACAAGTGTCGGTTGTTGAGAAGGTTAAAGATTAAGCATGTATTTGACATATGAGTTCAAACTATCCATCTTTAATTGCTTTTTGTCTTTTTTTCCTCGAAAAGTAATTTCAGTGTGCATTTGGTGTACCGGTTTGGAATGTAATTTTTATATTGGAGTTAGTTGACTTTTAAAAAACTAGTTAAATTTTTTTTTTGATTTCTCATAAAAGATAAAAATCGAGTTGAAATTTTTTTATCCAAACTTGATGTTCAAATGCAAGTTTAGTTTCACGATTCATAGCTCTAATTATAACTTAAAAGTCTATAATTTTATCATTCCAAGTCCAAATAAGATGATTTTTTAAAGAAATTACATAAAATTCTAAGATAAACAAAACAAGATCTATAATGATATATTTTTTCAAAGACATTTTAAAATTTTACTCTTTTAATATTAATAAATCAAATGCACAATTCCAGAACTCAACTTAATTTTAATTAAAATATCTCTAATTTTTTAACTCAAACGGATCAATCAAATACCCTGTAATTAATTACCATGAAAGAAGTCAGGAGCTAGCACAAAGTCTTGGTGTTCACATTTGGGAATCTTTGGTGATAACAAGACTTTTAAAGTTAAAATTGGCAAACATTTCCTTTTCCAAGTAATTGAAAGAGTTCAGAGTAGCTAAAATTTAATTTCTGAGGGTAGGTGTATATGTTTACCGTGAATATGCTTGCTATATATCCAATGCTGGACGGCTGATAGGCCAGGCCCATTAATAAATAATTTATTTTAGTGTGAATTGTTAGGTTAGTATCTTTTAATTTTATGTAACTTTAATCTTTAATTTTTTTTATAGTTAGAATGTCCCTAAACTTTTAAAATATTACTACAATAGTTCTTTATATTAATTTTTATATAAAATCTGTTAATTAAATTTACTTTTTGATCAAAAAATACTAACATATTTCATTTAAAAATTAACAGAAATATTTATTGTAATAACAGTTTAATAGTTTAAAAGCAATCCCTATTCTTTTTATTGTAACTGATATGATCATATATTATTAAAAATATTATTACATTAGTCATTTTAGTTTTTTTTTTTGGACAAAATCCGTAGTTAACATTACTTTTTGATTAAATTACTAACAAATTTCGTTCAAAAATTAATGAAAATAACTATTGTAGTAATATTTTAAAAGGTTAGGGGTATTTCAGCTACGAAAAAAATTTCAGGGACTAAAGTTGAATGATGTTAAAAGTTTAAAAACTAAATGAGTAATTTATTATTTATTTTATGTAACAGTGGAAATAAAAACGACATCAAACTTGGAAACTACAACAATATATGCGTGAACAACAAAATCTAGGTCGAAAAAAAGAAAAGAAAAAAGAAGACGACATAAAACGTGATAGAAAACGACATTCAAGAAAACAAGCCTTAAAACTCCATCAAATTGGAAACGACATCAGTATTAATAGCAAAAAGGTGAATAGCGACAAGAAAGAAAGAGAAATAGAAAAAGGTCCAAAATAGCAATGGAAAACACTGGCGGGGAAAACGACAAGAACATAAAAAGCAAGTAACCTCAAAACGGAAATACACAACCCCGAACTCAAAAAACGACATGAAAGTAGAAACTAAGAACCAAGAAAACGACAAAAAAATGTTGTCCTAGGACAACAGACTAAAAACCAACTTGAGGTTAGAAGACCATAATCTTAAAAAAAAAAAAAAAACACCGTTTACAATCGACATGAAATGAAAAGGCAATTACCTTTAAGATGACAACATTGCAAAAATGAACATAACATAACACCAAATGAAAACGACCACTGTTTCTGATAACGTTAAATCTTCATGGAATCACGTGTCATCAAAATGTGCCTACGAAAACAAATAAAAAAAAATATTTTTTTTAATAGAAAAAAAAAATTGAATTAAACAACTACTCTCAAGTCACAATTAAACACCGTTTGGATTATTGGTTTAAAAAGTAAAGTTGAATAATAAATACAATATATGTATATATATTTTAAAAGGAATAAATAAAATATTTAATAAAAAGAAATTTTAGCAATAAACTTTTTCAATAGTGCAATCCAAGCGAGCTATAAAGTAATCTCAAGATCATAATCTTTATCGCAACCGAAAAAGACTTATCAGGAAATCCGGTTTGCTTAATGACCATCTTGCAATCTTATCTTGCTCAGCACTCTTTGTTTCATCAGAAACAGAGAAAACCGAAGCCAGGCAGAACAGAAGCCAAAGTTATATGGTAAGCAACATCACGCTATAAATGTGCCGTGCAGACACATTTTCAGCTGCATCTTTTATATATGTTCTAGTTGTCTAGCAAATAAAATGACTTTTATATAGAAAAAAACAGTGTCATAAATTCAGACTAGTACTTGACAGGAATTGATACAATCTTCAAGCACAAAATTAACTATACAGAAATCGGAATGTCATAAAAAAGAATCTCTGAATGCATTATAAAGAGAAGACAAATAAAGTGAAATAAAAAAGTAGTAGTCTCTGCCTTCTGTAAACCAATTTATTTCCATAGACTGAATTCATGTTGTACCTGATCAAGCATTATTCAAGTATTCCTGAGTGAGCTTTGGCATCTTGAACAAACTTGCAATTTGGAGGCGCTCATGAGAGAAGATTACCACATCTGGCTGTGGAACGATTTTAAATCGACCTCTGCATTTAAGAAGTTCAAGGATCAGAGGGGGGGGGGGGGGGGGGGGGGGGGGGGGGGGGGATGGGAGAGAAGAAAATAGAAAGCTTAGAAGAGAGAATTACTTAAAACATAGAAATAAAAATAAACATGTACACGAACTCGGTTGAGTTCGAGACCTGGGAGTTAAATGACAAATTAAAATTCAGATGAATGAGTGCAAGGTAAATGAATTCATATGGATTGGAAAAAAAAAAAAAAAAACTTAACTAGAGGGAGTTTTTCTAAAGAGTGATATCATTCACTGTGCACGTAAATTTCCATATTCTTGTATTTTCAAACCATTTTAAATCTTAACATTCAACTTATACAGAAGATATTACACTACCAATGGTGGAAAACCAGGCCTTTGCAAGTAAATGATTGAAGTCGAGGGCTTTACCAATAACTATGCCGGAATGAACCAAACATAAGGTTGAAGAACCTCCTTTGTTTTGGGATGTTTCCACTCCACCGTATCCCACCAGTCTTTCTCTACATAGATACTTTGAAGAGAAGGGTCAGGATGTGGTTCTTCCCAAAGCAGGGTGATCCTCATCAGTCTCGGACAACCTCTTATGACAACGTCTTTCAAAGAATCAGAAACTTTTATGCTAGAGTTGCAAAAGCTCTTCAATTCTGGAAGATCAATTAATTCAAGAAATTGTAATCCAGGGGGCATGGTCATGACTGCAGTTGTTGATTCCCTGTTTTCGTCTTCATCAGATGTTTCTCCTATTATTTCCACCAATTGGCTACATTCTCCAACTTCACAGCTTTCGAGGCTTTGGAGGTTAGACAACAGTGTGGGTGTGAACAACCTCTTCAACCCATGACAACCTTTTATTTCCAATTCCTTAAGTAAGAAAAAGGTGTTAATTGGAAGCATTGATGATGCTGCTGATGATGATGGGCTCCTTTCTCTCTCGACGAAATCGGTTAACATTGGCAAGCCTTCAGGTTGAAGTATCTCACGAGAGCAAATCACGTGTCTCATGCTATCACAACTCGAAACTTGGCATTTCCACAAATCAATTTCCTTCTTCACTGTTGCATTATGACTTAAACTTGTAATACCATGGCATTCGTGAAGTTTCAGGAACTCAGTGCCTCTAGGCCAGTCCAACGTATCTTCTGAATCTGTGGCTAATTCATTCAGGATTACATGTCTACTAAGACTCAGGATGTCAGTCTCGTCAGCATCGTCATACCAATTTCCCACATGAATGCTGTACTCCTCTGGTGCCCACTCTTCCCATAATCTGATACATGAGTTAAATTCACTGATGTCTTTAAATCTTCCGGAGAAATTTTCCAGCTTTTCCAAGCTCCCTATTTCCTCTCCTCTCAACGTTACTTTCTCAGATGATTTAAAGTATTCTATTTGAGAAAGTTTTGACAAGATCCCATCAGGCATCGTCAATAGACAAAGACAGCCTTCAAAACTCAGATATCTCAAGTTAATTAGTTTCTCCAAGCCTTTGGGGACCTCTTCGATTGCTGAACGCTGCAACTCCAACCTCCTTAGAGTAGTGAGATTTTCTAGAGATGGCACAAATCTCAGTTGACCACAATCTTGAAGCAACAAGGCAGTGAGACTTTCCAAGTTAGATATCGAACTCGGAAGACTGTCTATGCTGGTATCTGACAGATCAAGAACGGTAAGTGATTTCATATGCATGAAAAACAATCTGGGGATGACTCTAAAGAAATCATTGTCACGTAGCAGCAGTGTTAAGAGTGTAGGACATTTGGGTGGTGATGAATCAAAAGGGATACTCTTAATATAATTTCTCATTAAAGAGACCCTCACAAGATCCTCAGACCACTTTTCTTCATTTGGTATATCTTCCAGTTTCATTCCAGCTTGTACTAAAAATCGGGGAGGACCAACACGTGTAACACTGAGGGCCATATCCCTTACCAAGTCATGCATCTTCACATGCTCATGCAGCCCGTCAGGTTCCAACAAGCAAATATTTTCAAGTTTATTTACTATCACGTGGCCCTCGTCAAACTGTGATTTTCTGCTCTTCATTCCATCAACTAATTTCTCATCGATAAAATGCTCTATCAACTCATCTCTGCGAATCCATTCATCTTCAGGATACAACGAGCAATATAAAAAACATTCTTGCACCTTCCCATTCAACTTAAGATAACTGTATTCCAAAACACGAAATACCCGTTCTTGCATATCGTCATGTTTTACATCTCTTATCTCTTCCAATGCATGTCTCCACTCGCGTATGTCTTCTACTCCTTTCATGCTTCCCGCCATCACAATAATCCCTAGCGGTAAACCATCACATTCTTCAACTAAAGACTTTGCAATTCCTTCGTTCTGACCAGAGAGTAAAGTCTGATTGCCAAGTGTTTTCACGAATAACGCCCAAGCTTCTACATTAGAAAGAGGCTGCACTTTTATTTTCTTCTCACAATAGATCATTCGACACACTTCTAATGATCGTGTTGTCAAAATCAACTTGCGTCCATTCTCTCCAACACAGATTCCCACCTTTTCTAGAGATATATTCTCCCACACATCATCTAAAATCAGTATGAAGTTTTTCTGTCTTTGAAAAGCCCATGCCAGTTGTGCCGCTCGTTTCCTTTCATCGTCCTCTTTTGAGATATCCAAGTCTATTGCTTTGGCAATGTCATGCTGCAATTTCTGAATGCTGAAATTCTGTGACACATTAACCCAAGAAACTTCAATGCGACGTTTCAGAAGTTCATTGTGAATATGGGTAAGCAGAGTTGTTTTACCAACTCCGCCCATCCCATATATGCCAATGACTGAGTCCTTATCACCCATCAAGCAATCCAGAATCTCACTCTTGTTTTTCTGAAATGTTTCTCCTATTAAACTGCTGGTTGGAAATGGAACTCTTTTCCCTTCATGTGATTCAAGTGTGAGCCCCCTGGGAAATTTACTCTGTTCAGCGAGTTCTTCCACTTCCGTTGTAAGTTTATCCACACTTCTATGCAATTCCCCACGAAGTATTTTATTTCCCCACCATGATCTTCTTTCGTGAACTTCTTTCTCCTTTTGTTGAACTGCAGTATTTAATCTCTCAACCTCTGCCAACCAGTGCTGAACTTCCTTTCTCGGTTTCTTTGTCGAAAAGCTGTATTCTACTCGCTTCAATTCTTCTTTAACATCATCTTGTTTGCTTTCCAAAACTTGAAGCTTTCTTTTCAGTGTAACCATCTTCTCATCAAGCTGATCACTCGATCCAGCAAGGGCGCTCGCTATGCGTTCCATAAACAAAACGAAAATTGAAGCTTGGTACCTAAGATTTATTAATATTCAGAAGTTAAGGTTTCAAAATGACAGGATCTTAATCATTTCTAACACCCGAAGTACTTTGGTCAGGAGTTCTTTTAATTAATACATTAAGGAAAATAATGGAAAGAAATCCGATCACTTCATTAGAAGATGAGAACTTTGCTGCCAATTGTACGCTAACCTAAGGTTTGTATTGATATTGTGAGGCAGTCCGAGAATATTAACTTAATTACCTTAGGATTTGAGCCTTATCTAAAAAGATCGATGGTAAGTTAAGAACCACAAACGAATTAAAGTCTCTTCTGTAAGAAAAAAATGGATAGAAGATGAGGTAAACGATGAATTAAACTGAAAATGATAGAACATGATTCTAAAAGTTAAAATTAAAACCAATCAAATTGTATTGGAGAAAAAGGGCAGTAATAACTAGTTTTCTGAGCTAAAAATCAGAAAGAAAATATTGTATATTCGTCTCTGAATACAGAAATTACATAAGATAATTTACTTCATTTATTTGTTATCAAAAAATCAACTTGCCTGCGCTAAAATGTTAATGTTTTTTGTGAAGATGTTAAGGAAATTCTGCAACTATCAAACAATATTTGCTTTTAGGCTCATCTAGTAACTTTTCTGAAAGTCAAAATACTCCTTCATTAAAATATGACTAGATTCATTCCTTAGTTATATATATATAAATATATATATATATATATATAAATCAACTATGCAAGGTACATAATAACTCTGTAACCAAAATTGAAAAGATAATAGGTGTGAGAAGGTAAACATATGTCATATACCTGCCTTGAGAAAAGCCAACAAAACCGAAACCAGTAAAGCAGAAGATGGCGGGCCAAGAGAAAATCTGAGTAAATATGTCAGGCAAAACTATGATTAAAGTAAGACCATAACGAGGACACAAGAAATCGAGAAACAGACATTGACTGAAGCTGGAATGATTTAAAAAGGAAAAAACTAATCCGAATAAAGAAATTATAAAAGCGTACCTCTCGTAATTTGATGAATGAGGAAGGATCTTTATCGTACTGTTATCACGAGGAAGTATTAGAATCAAACAATTACCACCAAGAAAGAGTAAACAAAAGACATAACAACAAAAAGGTGCAAAGGTTAATCTCATGTTGCAGAAAATGAGTGTGTGATTGAGAAAGGGAAAAGAAAAAGGTAAGGAAGCAGCTCGGATATTGCACTAAGCTTAGCTTTTTCTGACCTTCTTCGTAGTTAGTCGTTACCTAAAAGACTAAAAAGTCTTGGTCGTCTTTTTTTTTTTTTTTTTTGGTTGAAATTTCTGGTCTTTATTGTTTAACTAGTTATAGATATATGTCACGCATGTGTTTAATTAATTGTTAAATAAAAAAATTAATTAGGAGGTAGTATGAAAAAATAGCAATTGAGAGAGCATTACGAGAAAAATATGACTACATTTTAAGAATAATTTTATGCTAGAGGATAAAATATATTTATACAAAAAAATATATAGAGAAGTTAGCAAATTATATAAAAAATTAATTATGTGATGCTATGAAAAAATAATAGTTGAGAATATCAAAAAAAAAAAAAAAAGTTTGAATAAGGATACATTTAATATAAATTATTTCAGTGGGGAAAAGAAGAATAAAAAATAAAATTAGAAATAACAAACAAAAATTAAATAAAAAAAAAAACCTAAAGAAAATAAATTAGAGTTGCTTCTATACGGAGTTAGTAATGACCATATTGTTACTAAGTCTTGGTCTTCAATTGATTGGGAAATTCCATCGACTATCAGGTTTTTGTCAAAAAGAGCATTACATGTACTCGATTTCAGTATACAGATGTATACACCCATTATCGAGACTCAAATGTACATCTTTCTCTTTGAGAATTGTTAGATTTTACTGGTGAATTCGTTCTTATTGAAGGGTTTTATCTCATATAATACGGGGTTTATTATATTTGGTATTTTTTATCTCCTTAATGAGTATAATGGAATTTCCACGTTAAAAAAATAAAAAAATAATGAATAAAGTAAACAAAAAAGAGACTGTCATATTAGATGTAAGTAAAGAACAATATTATTTTAAAGGAGTAAAAATAAATTTTTTACAAAATATGAAAGAGAGGCAAATTAAAAAAAAAGAAGCCAAATTTAAAAAGAAAAAAGATTGAGTGACACATGATAAAAGATGGAATCAGGTTTGTTTTTTAACAAAAACCATGAAAAAAAAGTATTTGATAGAGTCATAAAACAAAGATTAAGTATGCATGTATTTGAGAGAAGAATTTTTTAGATAGGGAATTTCTTGAATAAGATAAAAAAAAGAAAAATATTGGCCAAAAAAAAAAAAAAAAAAAAAAGAAGGAAAGGAAAAAGGAAAATAAAAGAAACACAAGTAAAAATTTACTCTTTTATATTTAAAATAAGATTAGATAAGATTAAAATTATTTTAGGTGCGCTTTTCAATTTATATTTAGATTTTTTTTTTAAAGACAAGTTTCCTCAGACTTTGAAATTGTTGCAAAAATTTCAAAGAAAATTGTGGGATAATGTAAAAGAGATCTACAGTACCTTTGGCAATATTAACAGTTGAGAAAAGAAAATTGATTACTTCGAAATTTTTTTTTTGATTACCTTTATCGATTATTTTTTTATTTTTTTATTAGAACAAAGTAAGATATAAGAGTGTTAGTTCCTGAGAAGGTCAAAGAATAATTAATTACTATGAAAGAAGTGAGGAGATAGCACAGTGTCTTGGTGTTCATACTTGGGAATCTTTGGTGATCACAAGACTTTTAGAAGTAAAATATTTGCAACCTTGTCTCCTTTTCCAAGTCAATGGAAGACTTAAAAGAGTTAAGAGTGGGGCGTAAAGTTTAATTTCCCACCAGCCACAAGCCTAGAATAGTTCGGGAAGTTTAGAATATGTTTAGGATGTCCATTTGAGTTAAAAAATTTGAGTTATAATTAAGTTATGTGTTTGGTTGATTGGAGTTAAAAAATGTAAAAATTTAAAATTTTTTTATAAAAAAAATAAATATCAATATGGATATTGTTTCATTCGTCTCGAAATTTAATACAATTAAAATAAAAATCAACTCACTTGGACTTATATATGTAAAGAAATGGACTTTTAAAGTTTGAATTTTTAAGTTATAATTAGAATTGTAAATAGTGAAACTAAATTGATTTTTCAAAAGAGGACAAAAATTGAGTTGGGTTTTTTTAAATTTGTGAATAAAACATAGGCAATTTTGTTGGATAAAAGTGTGTTTTCTTTTTCCCCCTCTGTTGTTAATTAGTCCGTAGCTTTCTTTGCATGTACATGAAAGATTGGAGAAAAGAGTTCTACATTTCTCAAACTTACAAAACCTGTGTCCTAAGTTATTCCATGTACCTCAAATTTTATTTCTGAATTATAGGGAATTTTACTGATTTTTACGTTTTTTAACTGCCGTCTTGAGGGGGGGAAAAACAACAGTATGAATCAGTATCTGCGTGCTTGGGTTAGGCGCTTGAGGATTAAAAAATTTCTGCATTTCACAAACATGCACTCTAAAACAAAATATTGCACTCCAGAAGGTACAAATCAGCTTCCAGGCAATTGTAACTAAGTGGGGTTCAATTATGGGTTCATTACGATCTTCTTTTTGAAGGACTTGTGGTTGATCTCCGTGTACTGCTTTGTGTAAATACCAAAAAAAAAAAAAAAAAAAAAAAAAAAAAAAAAAAAAAAAGGACAAATCAGCTTCAAACAAGTTGGTAGTACTATAAGAGTTTAACGTTCTGAAAAATCGGCTTCTCTTTAGTGACCAGGTTGCAGTTTTATCTTGCCAGGGCATTCTCATTCTCTTTAATTTGCTTCATCAAAACAGAGAAACCAAAGCCATATGGAAACAGAGCCAAAGTTATAAGAAGCGACATTATCCTATAAAAAAGCCGCCTAGTAACACATTTTGATATGTGACTGTTATACATGTTCTAGTTGTCTAGCTAAAAAAAAAAAAAAAAGAGTTCTACTTCTACAAAGGAAAAACAATACATCATAAAATTAGACAACTACTAGATAGAGAACATTACGATCTTCAAGCACAAAATTTACTTGAATTGATTACACTCTAAAGAGAAGCTCAAGTAGAATGAGAAAAGCAGTAGTGGACTCTGCCTCTAATTTGTAAACCAAATCCTTTCAACAGATTGAATGTCGTTTCGCACCTGATCAAGCATAAAACAACTATTACAGATCGTGAGCTTTGGATTTCATGAGAAGAAAGCTGTAATAAAAAGGCAGTCATGGGTGCAGTTAATCATTTTTAAATTTTTTTTTTTCATCTTTTAGGTGAAACGACATAAAACTAAATGGGTATTGAGGATAACATCTCCGGATGATATTTTGTCATTTGGATTTCAAATTTCAAACTCTAATTAAACATTATCTCTTTTCCATTTTAAAAAAACTCAAACTTTAAAAGTTCATAATTTTTTTTTATTTTAAATCAAAATGAGATAGTTTTTATGTTAAATTGCTCATAACAATGAGACAAACAAGATAATCTCCATTTTGTATATTTTTTTTTCCTAACAATTTTAAATTTTTACGTTATTTTTATATTACAAAACTTTTTCAAAGCTCCCTCCTTCCCACAAAAGGAAAAAAAAAAAACGTACATTTTCAATTCAACCTCCAAAACACCATCTCCAGATGTTACCTCAAACGGGTCATAAATACGATAAGGAAAAGTGTACTTATTTAGTGCCACTTACTAGATAATGACTACTTTGAATAATTGATGAAGTGAGATAGAAATTTCAGTATAACTGTATTTGTAATTTAAAAAATAAATAACATCAATACATAAAAATTGAAAGGTAAAGTTTTAGGGGAATATATATAAAATTTTTAGGTAAAATTAAATAAAGAAAAACTTAAATCGAGCCCTTTGTGGATGAATAATCCAGTCACTTTAAGAAGTTCAAGGATAAAAGGGAAATAAAAGAAAAAGGAAAATTAGAAGGGAGAATGATTAAACTATATATATATATATATATATTTTAAGTAATTGATGATTGAAGTTGATGGCTTTACCAGCTACCATAGCTGAACTCAACATAAGGTTGAAGGATATCCTTTTTGTTGCAGGATGTTTCCACTCCCCGGAATCCCACCAGTCTCTACCAGTCTCTCTAAAATGTCAAGGAAAAATTTAATTACATTTTATGTTTAAATAGTCTAGCGTCCTTTATAAGATATATAAGTTAAAAAAAATGTTCCGTTAATTTTTTTGTTTTATAAGGTAAATATGTAATTTAAGTAGTTAAATAGAGTAACAGTCAAGCGGATCGTTACATAATCCCGCCAATCTTTCTCTCGTCTCTAGAACGATTCGAAAAAAAAAAAAAGGTGAGGATGCGGTTCTTCCGAAAGAAGACTGATCCTCATCAATCTCTGACAACCGATTATATATAAATAAGAATCAGAAACTTTTATGCTAGAGTTGCATTAGCTCTTCAATTCTGGAAGATCATTAAGTTCAGAAATTGGAATCTGGGAGGCATATGTAACATGCATATGGATAATAAAAAGTTAAAAACACAAAAAAAGATTGTGAATCAATAAGAAAAAGTTCTTCTAGTCATATCCTCTGTCTCCAAACCCTGTCCCTTGTCCCACCAGTAACAAATTGACACCTCAGTCAGTTATTAAAGTCCCACCAACTGAGTGAACGGGAATTCCTCCGTCACTTGACTGGCTTGTCTTGCACACACACACTATCATTCTATCGCAGCACTCTCTCTCTCTCCAAATTATGAAAATCTTTATTTCTTCCATGCCCCTGCTGTGTTTACTGCAAAGTAAACAGTTATCATTTTCCTTTTCAAATACGAGCCACCAATACCCAGCACACACAGAGAGAGAGAGAGAGGGAGAAGCCATCAAGACTATTCTAGAACCCCCAATTTTTAGGAAAATAGAGATGAAAGGAGAGACCAGTCCTCTAAAATTGTTCTTTGCCTGGGAGAAAAAAAATCGAAAGGAAGAAAATTGATACTTGAACGGAGATGGAGGGGAATCAAGCATTTTTCAGAGCCCAAAACGACAGAACATTTGGGAAATCAACGGATGCCGATCAATGGAATTGGGATTTTTATTTTATATTACATGATAGGAAAAAAAAAAAAAAAAGAGAGAGAGAACCAACAAAATGAACAAACTCTCATGGGAGAACTTGATCCCATTTACAACAATCATGAGCCAGAGTATTTATTTAACATTCTAGTCTCCAAACAACAGACCAAGTAACAAAAAGTTAGATGTTGCAATTTAGTAACCAAAAAAAAAAAAAAAAAAGTGCTGCAATGTAACCATACGCTTCCAAGCGGCCATTGAAACTCCTAGAAATGGCTTGCACACAACGAAATATTCTCCCTAAAAAACAAGCTTTTACACCCATTCTCCTTCGCGAGTTGGACACTTTTCGACAAAACAATCTGGGTTTCATTTTTATTGAAGACAGTTGGGGGTTTTTTAAATAAATAAATAAATAAAACCCCAGAACACCATTGATTTTCAGTCATAAAAGTTTCACAGAAGAAAGCTGAGAAGAGGGACATCAGAAGATGAAATATATATATATATATATTTTGGCGCCCTTTCTTTAAGATTAGGCTGTACCTTTTTTGTCGCTGGAGAGAGAGTGTTTCATACTTTCATTCATGAAGAAACAGGGAGAGAATTTCCAAAAAAGAGAGAGAGATAAATAACGGAAAATGAAACGTTATAAGATCTAACAAGTCCAAGAGCTATCCCCACTAAATGAATGACGTGTCATTTGATTTATAGGTTGGAGACAGAGAAGGGGACAGAGGATCCTCGTGCAAAATACTGTGCTTCCTTGTAGTGCTGTAGATTTATCAGATAACACAGAGCGGGTTTTACACTACGCAAAAAACAAAAAAAAACTCAAAAAAGTCCGAAGATAAATTTAGTTGACGAAGACCATATATTTCTAGTCTTTTGAGTTATATAAGTAGCTCCAAATTATCTTCCATTTTCTGTTTTTGTCCTTTCTAAGGGCAATTACACTGCCTGTCCCGAAACTCCTATCGTGTCATTTTCAGCATTATTACCTATAAGGCAAATTCTACTAACAGTTACAAAAATATTTTAATTTAATTTCAATTAAATTATTTTTTTATTTTTTAAAAAAAAAATTAAAAAAATTATAATTAATTTTTAAAAAATCAATTAACTTTAATTTAAAATTTTTATTTTTAACCGATGAACCAAACGCAAGCTTATAGCATCCGCTTGGCTTGTCGGTTTGAGTTGAAATGTTTTAGTTTTAGTTTAAAAATGAGTTAAGTTGAGCATTTTGTGTTCAAGTTAGAATTTCAAAAATTTATATTGAGTTAAGTATGAAAATACTATTTAAGACCTAAATTGAAAATTGAAACTGAATAATTTAATAAATACAAAGTTGATAATTGAAAATGAACTTTTTGGATTAATAAGGATCATCCAAACAAAGGCTTAAACAACACTGTGCCGTGGTTTCTAAGTAAACGTTGATCGTATCATCAATAATATGCCAGAAAATAGAGTGTGATATTGTAAACGCTCTTTCTTTCTCAGCCATGCAGTTCCAATCCAAAGAGTAATGTCGCCGAGTAAAAATAAATAAATAAATAACTCGTTTTACTGTGGACTAATGCTCGTAAGAGAGCAAAATTGTCCAAAAGATAATGGTTAACACAATGCCATATTTAGACTCTTTATTATTTAAAATAATAATAATTTTTTGACTGAGAATTCATATCTTCATATATAATTATCTACAATTAGTAAATTAATTAGGGCATAGCATTTTAAAAAAATTAAGAACTTTAATTGTTGGATCTTTCCGCTTACTATATTGATACGTCCAACGATCAGCATGTGTTGTATAATATCATTAAAAAAAAAAAAAAGAAAAAGAGGAAGAGAAAACCCCGTACGAGGATATGCAACAAGTACTTGACTGCCTACTTGCGTCTAAATCATAGTATATGAACACACATATATATATTCATAGGACAATCTTCTAAAGTTAAAAAGAATCCCGAGTATTATATGGGAAAAAAAATGTAATATAAGTATATTAGATCACTTCATTTAAAAAACAAACATTTTAAAATGGAAGTTTAATAACTTAAAATTCTCAAATTTCTCTTCTATGATTCTCTCTGTTGAAGCCGAAAAAACTTCCGACTCAACACCTGATGTGGATGCTCAGATCCGGACGTACTTGCACATTCGCTCTACCGCCGGTCACCTGCAAAAGGAAGCACCTCGAAGTTGATGGGGATACCGGTGGGGTGTTTGCCAAGGGCACTCTGATGCTTAAGTCAGTAGGGAAGCTGATGAGTTAAAGGAGAGGCAGAGTTTTGGCAAGGTCAAATGTCCGTACCTGATATTGAGAGTTGATCCTCTATTTATAGGCGCTTTCCTCGGATCTGGGTATTCGGGCGACCTGGTCGGGTTGGTTCCTTAGCATTTCCGGTGGGCAAATGGGCCTTTGGTGTACAGGGGCTATAGGTCTAATAGATTGGTGCCACGTGTCCCCGATACGGTATAGGGACCCTAGGATGGACTGCCGCCGGTGCCACTAGGTGTAGCCTCAGACGGGGCAGGTGGCGGAGGTTGGCGATGTGATGTTTAGTAGCAGGTGGGGGAAGCAGACTGTTGATGTGTACAGTGACAGGCCACACATCAGACGTTAGGTGGTGGATAGTGTTTTGACAAGCGTTACATCAGATGTTAGGTGGTGGATAGCTGTCTAGAGTAGGTGTATCATCCCCGGGCACTGACTACCCCGGGTACATGGCAAGCATCGATGTGGTGTGGGCCCTGGTCGGGTAACTGTGTTTCCCGGGGAGGTTTCCCTGGTCGGAGTGACGTGGGTAGACGGAATCAGGTTCAAGATGATGAATATATATACCTCCACATGACCAGGCTACTCTCGGAAACAGGATTTTATGGTCGGGGTGGATTACATCATCAACATTCTCTAATCCTCAAAGCGGTCACATTCATCCAATACAAGATTAGTGACTCCAAAAAGAGCATCATCTTACGGGTCACATAAACACCAAACATACAAATAATCTGAGAAACCACATACATACTCTAGTTATTAATTTTTTTTTAATGAAAAGAAATTTGATTGTCCGCGTCTACTATACTTGTGATCGTTGTACATGGGCATCGACAAATTAAACCACGTTCACATGCTGTAGGAAATTATTCCAGCAAAGAAAATCTCGAGAGTAAGCCTCCGTTTGATATTTAAGTTAAACTCCAACTAAACTGTACTTTTTCATATTAATTTGTCTTTTTGTAAAAAGTCAACAAAATTTATAATTAATTTTTGAAAAGTTAACAAATTCTAACTTAAAATTTTCATTTCCAACTAACTTATTAAACGGAGGCTAAAGTTACATACATACAGCCTAGGATCAAACTGGAAATTATTTGTCCATATCATAACCTAGTATTGCCGAACTCAGTCAATAACGCCTATAGATAAAGATTACTCGACCAATGAGAGGGCTTACTGGCATGGACAGGCATCTTTCAGCTTGAAACAAACATTTTTATATACACGAAATTACTAAGCTCTTTTGAGTATAAATAGTAGCTATTGTGTACCACATAGCCCATATAATTATCACCCCACACTATAAAACAACATAGTCGTGTGTGTGTTTGTATCGCTTAGTCCCCAAAAGAGAGGCAATATTTATATAAAATATTTTAAAAGGATAAGAGAAATGCGCAATTCCAATAGTGTTGATAGGAGCATGCTCAGTACAGGTGACCACATTTATTGCTACAGAAACGCCCACCTGGACTGCCACCATGGTCAGTTATATATATATATATATATATCAATCTTTCTTGAATATATATATATATATATTTATATAAATGATGGTAACAGAAAGATTCATATTTAATGCGAAGTTGAGCTAATATATTATATTATACATTCTGATCAATATGTGTGTGTGTGTGTGTGTGTGTGTGTGTGTATACAGGAATAGATGTGGGAGATAATAGTGTGATTCACTACATATGCGAATCACAATCGAAGAAAGGGTGCGAAACCTGTGGATACAGCCCAAGAATTCAGCGAGGAGTGGTGGTTTTTTTCTTCCTTTTGATTTTTCTTGTGGTTATGGTTACTCGGATTATCTTTTCCTTTTTCTGTTTCCAACTAATGATATAGAGACACACCAACATTTAACAAGGCCTACTAACACAGCAAGAAACGGATTCCTCCGTACATATCCCCTCTCTCTTTCTGACAAGCCATTAAAACTATTTCTAAACCCAATTTCCTTGCAAAATAGAGCAGGTAAAAAGGAGTTTTTTTTTTTTTTTCCCCTAAAGAAAACCCAAAACTAGAAATTAATACTCAAACGGAAATGAAGATTGAAGGGGATTCAACCAATTTGCTGGGAAATCAGTGGAAGCCCATCAAGAGATTTGGGGCATTATTATTATTATTTAATTTTTTTGGTAGAAAAGTTTGTATGTTACTCAGATTTTGAATCAAACACGAGACGACAACCAAAATAACCCAAAAAAAAAAAAAAAACCCAGACGAACCCTCAGTGAAGGGAACAACAGTAAATGAACTACAACCATGAGAGAGATTGCCCATATTTACAACAGTCATAAATTAGAATATTGAACTTTCTTGGCTCCCATATACGGAAAAAAAAAAAGTACAAAAAGATTAGAAGCTGCAATGTAACCATCTGCCTCCCAAGGCACCGCCGACATGTTCAAATGGCACAAGAGTGTTTTTCTATTGTAAGTTACGTTTTGGGACAGAGATTTCATTTTTTTTATATATTATAAATGGAGAAAGATTTCAAAGATGTGAGAGAAAAAGAGGAGAGTACACAGAGGTTAGAAACTTCTACGGAGGAATTCCGTTTCTTACTTTGATAGTGGCCCTCATAAATGACTGACGTGTCGCTTCGTTAGTTGTGAGACAGAAGATTTGGGTCCGATAATTAGTCACCGTCGGTCCACAACATCCGTCCACGTGGCACGTCATGTAAAACTAATTTCGTAAATGTGTTTTGTACTACCATACTACATAGCATTATTTAAAAACGGCCTTATAAAAACCTTCTTCAATCTCATATATTACATACCCATATTCGCTCTATGACTCTCGAAAATAGTACAATTGAATGATGATAGATCCTCAAATTTGATACTACCAATTATTATGGAATTTCGGAGCCCAGCTCCAGCAGTGCTGGAAATCGCCCCCCATCACGCCAGAAGTGGCCCTATTCGCGCTAGAATCGCGAGTTGTTGTCGGCCATTCGCCGTTGATGAGCGATTCTTACTTCGTGATGAGATGCGGACCGATTCTCAGCAATTCCTCCTCATCAATTCCTCTCCCACAAACCTCGATTCGCACCTCCAATGAACCTCAAGGAAATCGGACTGATTGATTTACTTTTCATGGCCATCGACCTTTTAACTAAAAAAATAACTCCGGCCATATCTACTCAAGTAGGTGGCCAGCCTAATCATCCTTTTCCCATTAAGTTAATTTTGATTAGAAAGTTTTTAACAAGCATATTGTTTAATTTCCTTCAAGATGTGAGTTGTGACTCTTTTCGATAGATTAACCTAAAGGTTTTATAATTTCCTTGCTTTGCTTTCCTTTTTGGTTATTATTAGAGATGTCAAACATACTGGTCCGACCGATTTATTTTGAGCTCATTAGTGTTTCATGTCATATTCGTGCTAACTCATTTAATAAACGTGCCGTGCCATGGCTATTTTTTGAATTTATAGCATCAAGCTCGGCACACGGCTCATTTGTAAAACATGCAGTACTCTTAATGTGTTCGTGTCTTAATTGTGCCTAACATTAAAAATTTTAAATAAAAAAGAAAACAATTTTTGAATACAATAGAAAAATATTGACTTTTAACAAAAACAAAATATATTATTAAAAATCAACGGCAACATTGAAAACTTTATCAAGTAAACTCAAAATGAGATGGAGTCTTCATTAAAAACAAAAAAACAAAAAAACACTATGTCTTATATGAAAAATTGTTAAAAATATCATATAAAAAGAGTAACGTTGTTGTGCCATTTTCGTGTCCCTTGTCGTGACCCTTATAATGTTCGTGCCCATAACATGCTTTGTTCCGGGCAAGGCCTATCTAACAATTGTGTCGTGCCTACTTTTTAGCGTGCTGTGTCCGTATCCCGATCTATTTTGACATCTCTAATTATCATAATAATTATTATTATTAGTATTTCATATGTCCTTTAAAACTCTATTTCCCTTTCTCTCTCTTTTCCAGCACATTCTCGGAAGGTACTGACAGGAATGGAGATAAAGGCTGAGAGTTTGATTGGTATAGAGAACATAATAGAAATATACAAAAGTATCAGGTATCGGGTTCAAGCCATGACACATGCGAGTTTAGCCTTTGGCAAGAAAGATCATGTGTTATCTACTCTTGAAGCCTGGAGTCTGCTAGTTGTGAAGACTTAAGGTCAGATTTCCTTGTTATCCCATCGATGTGACTAGTGAGCTCACCCAAATAACCACTGGAATGAGGGACGTGAGGATATCACCGATCTCATTTTTTATTCACAAAAAAAATAAAAATAAAAAAAATAAAAGAAAGAAAGAAAATCTGTTTCTTTAGCCCAAAAAAAAAAAAAAAAAAAAGCAAATATAGTCGTCTGTAGCTGTATGTGGTTAATCCTTTTTTCAGCTTATTTATCTTTGTCAAATAATTACAATTAAGACTAGTCAGTTGAGGCGGCTTAATTTGGAATTTTCTGATCTACAAAAATTTAAAAACGTACTGCAGTGTGGAATGGAAGAAAAAGATTCCAGTTTGGATAGGAGTTTACCGACCAGTATTTAGTGCTCTATTGGCATTCCGTTATTTATGTCTAGAAAAAAAAAATTCCCGATATACTAGTTAATCATTATATATATATATATATATGTTTTTTCTGGTCTAGTTTCATTATGAATAGCTATTTTTTTTATAAAGAAAATAACTGGATTTATTTTGTAAATACGAGATTTATCGATTAATTATTTTAATTAATAAGTTTAAGATTTATCAATTTTTAATAGGCAAAACATTTTCCTTTTTCACTTCGTTCTAGATCAATCTAGATTATGCAAGCACATCCAAAAGGCCCGAAAATTTTAGGTGCCTATATTTCTGTCCCCACCCCTTTAGTAAATTTACTTCTCTACTAAAAAAGATATATAATAATATAAAAAATTGCAAAGAACCTACAACAATCACCACAAGCCCCCAGTCCCATTAATAATATATATATCTGTGTTATATCAATATTTATACAAGCATATCATATATAATAGTCACATACGAAGGAAAGTTGCACATGGCAGCTTCTCTACTGGACTGCACATACTGGAAATTTATTAAGAATATTCCTCTGTTATTCTACTTCTATCCCTTCACTTCTGAGATATTAGGGTTTCAGATCTCACAATTTTCACAAATATACTTGTTGAGACCTTAAATATTGGGGATTTGTAAGCACTTATAGGGTTTCACAAGAAAAAAGAAAATAGATGAGGGGTGAAAAGAAAAAAATTAGGGGTGAGCTGAGAATTAGCATGTCCAGTTTCTTGCATTGCAAGTATTACTCTCGGCCGGCTCAGCATGCTTTTGGTTGCACAAAAAGTCAATTCTTACCCACTTGTCATGCCATCTCAGGGACCTTGGTGCTTATCATAAATATACAGAAAAATATACATATGTGTGTATATATAGATATTTGTGCATGTATATATCTTCATATTATGAGATAGATCTCGAAATCAGAAGAACTCAGTACTGTGGGAGAGATGGGGTTGTTTTCAAACAGGATCGATCGGAGTTTGCTCGAGCCAGGAGATCACATTTACAGCTACAGAAACCAACACATCTACTCACACCATGGTCAGTTTTCTTTTTCTTATTATTATTATTTTTTCTCTCTTCATGATTAGGTCAGTAAATATTACAACATGATTCACTTCATATATGTATACCTTCAAATCGATTGATCGGATTTTTTTTTTCTTGGAATTCACCTCTTAATTTGTCAAAAAAATTCATATATTTGATGGATTTTCTTACATCACTATGAGTTAATTGTAGATTTAATTAGGGTAATTTCTGGATATTTTTGGGTATATTTTTATATGTATGTATCTGCACAGCCGTAGATTAAAATTGTTCGGTCGTTTAATTTATGAATATTGATGCTAGTTTCTTTTTCTCTCATGTTTCGTACAAAAAATAAATTGGTATGTTTATGGTCAGTACCGGATAAAATAATGAGATTGAGTCACTAGGAGTTATTGTTGGATGCAAATTGGAAAATTGCTTCTTGAGATCTATGCCAAAACTTGATTTTTTTTTTTTTTTTTTTTTTTTTTTTTTTTTTTTTTTTTTTGAGGAGAAACTTGAGAGGTTTCAGGCAAAATTGGAAGAATAAAATCAATACGGACGAGCCTACATAATATACTTACATTTGCTTTTTCTTTATCAATCTTCTGTTTTCTTCTCTTTTTTCTAATAAGATTAAATATTTGTTAAATTGGAATTGATAATCTCCTTAGATAGTTTCACAGAACCAAAAAGAGAGAGAGAGAGAATGGATGCTAACCAAGATTATCAACAATGAAAAATGATCACTAGGTCATTTAGACAATAAAAACTGTGATAATGTATATACTTGATTAATGCATGAACATTGAATATATTTGATTCTACCAAAAATATGTACAGGAATATATGTGGGAAATAATCAGGTGATCCACTTCACAAGAACACAAGGTGATCAGAACAATCATGATCTCGGGATAAGCTGCAAGGAGTGCCGATTAGACGGACCAAATGATAAGCAGGGAGGAGTGGTGAAATGCTGCCTTGATTGCTTCCTTAAAGGACATAGACTCTTCCGCTTCAAGTACGGCGTCTCCTCATCTCAATTCGTCACAAACAGGTCCGGAACATGCAGTACGGGCACTTGCTGCTACGCACCCGTTGAGGTTGTCCGGCGTGCCACAGAAATGCTGCATTCCGCTGAGGGGTTCGACGAGTACAACCTTCTCCGCAACAACTGCGAATCCTTTGCGGTTTACTGCAAGACGGGCAAGCGTCTGAGCTTGCAAGCCTTCTCTCTGAGAAACAAAGTTAAAACCACTTTCGAAGAGTTGACTCGCCCGCCTTTTTCCGTGAAAAAGGTTGCTAAAACCGTGTCCAAACTAGTGGTGAGGCATAAAATGGACATGCTTCGACATGACATAGCTGTGCATCAACAAGATCAAGATCATCATGAGGATAATGATGATGAGAAGGACGATTACTACAAATATGGAAGAAGATAATAGCAAACTTTTCACTACTAGATATAGATTTGTTCCTTTGTGATCAGCACAGTGTGTGTGTGTATATATATACAGGGGTTTAATTACTAATTACTACTAATTAAATGGACCATTATGTAAGGTTCTTATTTATTATTTGTGTATGGATAAGCTAGTGAAGGGGGTATATTTATGTTGTAAATTGGGAAGACAAAGGAATATATATTTATTTATATATATTGTATACTGTTGAATTAGCTGATAGGCATGGTATATTAATTAATAATATCTCCTATGTAGTAGTAGGAAAACGACATCAAACTTGAATACTAAAACAATATATAAGAACAACAAAATCAAGGGGGAAAAAAAGGAAAAAGAAGAAGAAGAAGAAGAAGAAGAAGAAGAAGAAGACATAAACGTATAGATAGAAAACGACATCAGGAAAACAACAAGCCTTAAAACTCCTCCTAGTTGGAAACGACATAAAATGACATGAATAGCCATGGGAAACGACATCAGTGTTAGACCACAAGAATATAAAAAGGTGAATGGTGACAAAAAGAAAAAGGTCCAAAATAGCAACGGAAAACACTGGCGGGGAAAACGACCAAGAACATAAAATGCATCTAACCTTAAAACGGAAATACCAGGTAAAAATAAATAAATAATAAAAAACACCGAAACTCAAAAAACGACATAGAAGTAGAAACGAAGAACCGAGCAAACGACAAAAATATTGTACAAGGACTAATTACTACAATAATTGTCACTAAACTATGTCTCCAACCAAATTCAAAAATATTTTTATCTTGGAAAGAAAGGATGAGAATCGTAATATATGAACCTTTTCACAACAAAAAAAAAAAAAAAAAAAAAGACGGCTAGCACATTAGAAAACGACATCAAACTTCAAAACGATAGCTTAAAAAACAATAAAGCTTGAAAAACGAGATCAGAGAATGACGTTAAAGTAAAAACAACCACAAAGATTTTAAAAACGATATTACTGTAAAATCCACAGCACAAGATAAAAAGACGAAAAATCAAACAAATAATAATAATAAAAAAAAAAGGGTCGCAGAAGGAAATCAGCTTGAAACAACAACAGTCTAAAACGACACAGACAAGAGAAACGACACCCAGTTTAGCACAAACCTGAAAAACGATACCAAATTGAAGCAGACTGTTTATATCGTTGTAAACCATACTAATAACAGCCTTAAAAATTATATGAATCGAGGTAAAAGGACATTACCCTTGGAAAGAGACATCCAACTTAAAACCCTGTCCTGTTGTATATTTGGATACTTGGAGACTTAGAGCTTGAGTTCTGAGTGTGAATCTGATTTTGTTTGGCCATTTGATTGAAGATTTTGTACAAGATAGTATGGTATATCAACAGGGCACTAGCTATGGCCCATCCTGTTCAACCGGAAGCAACGGGCTTCGCGTCTTACGTTCGATTTGAAGATCTTAGAAATGTCGTTTGTGGGACTTTTGGAACCAAACGTTTGGTTCTAAACTGAGAGTAAAGTTGAAGATCGCGTTTTACTCGCAAGATTTTCAACGAAAAGCCTTTAGATTTTGGAAACAAAGTGACAACAAAGCAACAATAATCGCTAATTCTATGCTTCCATTTTGTGAGCTCATTAATGCATGTCTATTAATAGATATCCATGCTGAGGCAGATAGTCTTTATTTGCCTTTTTGTTCCTCATGAAACGACGGAATCCTTGCTGCAAGGAAGTGGCCGCAAAAGGCTTCAAGCCCTCTGACATGGAGAACTTGGACCAGCATTTGGAGAGCACATGCTCCAAGTCACTGGCCATAAGTGCAAAGCCTTCAACTTTCATGTGGCACTTGAGGTTGGCTGCGGAGATGGGGAAGTCAGAGTAGGATGTCGAGTTCAATTGCCATTCCAAAAGTTCTTTTCCATGGTAATCGCCTTTCTGAAGGCGCTCCGTGGCATTTGTGTCGCTTCCGAAGTTCCACACAACTCCTTGCGTGATGAAGAGTATGAAATCAAGTGGTTCTCCTTTCCGAATAATGTAGCTCTTCTCTGTGTAAATAACCGGCTTCAGATGGTTGCATATCGTTTCATATACGTTGTCATCCATGTTTTGTAGCATTGGAACCTATATACAAGTAAAACAAATTCAATTTAAAGAGGAAAATCAACAAATGCAACAACAAGGATGAAAATTTGGTGCTTTTAGTTCCTAAATTATTGAATCCAATACATTCATTCAATTGACTTACTGTTTTCAATATAGGAAAGCAGAGGTGTTTCTTGACTGACATGCCAAGTGCAAAGGGAAGAATAGGCAGAAGATTGCCGACATCTACATCTTTGCCTTCTTGCAATCTCAGCCGCACATATCGCATAATCTTCTGCTTTATATTGTGAGGAATTCTGTTTCTCGATATCCACAACTCCGCCTTTAGCTCTGATGTATTCCTCTCATGTTTTTTCACATCCAATATTTTGGTCACCCAAGCTGCAAATGTCTGTTGACTCTGTTCCACCGTGTTTAATAAGCAAACTTTAATCAAAATTCTCTGTTCAAGGTCTTATTTCTAGCGAGTACACATATTTACTGACCTCACTGGTGTGCTGGCCATGATCTGTATGCTCTTCGAGAAGAGATAAGAGGCGCTTGACATCGAAGTCTTTGTCTTCTTTAATTGTGCGTCGCAGGTATCGCATGATCACTTTCTTTTTATGTGCGGGCAGGTTGGATAGGTATGAATCTATTTCCGGTTGTTTGATGCTAATTTTCCTTCTTGCCTCCTCCGATTTTGTGGTTGCCAACTGCATATATGTCTGTAATTTGCAATATACAATGAATTAGAATATTTGTTCATCCTATTTCGATGTAAACTTTATTTTCACCAAATTTATAATATGATTTTTGTGACTAATATTGAATATTGTACCTGCAGGTTTCCTATAAGGTATAAAAATAAAAGTAAGCCCAAGATAGAAATAAGAACTGCAAATAAATTTTCTTCTATATTGCCACTGGTGTCGAGGTTTTGACCGAAAGAACTGCAGAAATGAATGGACAAAACGGAACATGAGATATGCAGAAGCAAATATCAGAGAGTTGAAAACAAAATTAAGGGCAAAATAACAATAAGAATGAATGACCAGACGAATCAATAGGAGAGGGGAAGAAAAAGAGTAGACTTGGTATGTAGTATGTACAAACCTCAAGTTTCGCAAACCCCACCAAAAACTACGAGAGAATTTTCTTAGAAATTCTGTCTTCCTAAGTATACGTGACTCGATTGCATCAACAAACATTCCGAAATCAAAGACCACCGCGTTCGGAGGATCTACAGGGCAATACTCATTCAAGTATGTTAAGTTCTTCATTGGATGATCTCGACGACAATCAAAAGGACTAGGAACGCATCCAGGGTAACTTTTACAAGCAAGGTGCCAACATGCTGTCTCGCGGAAAATGGCATAGAAGTACCAAAAAGCTCCAAACACCTAGGGATGTTCAAAGACAAGTAGAATACTCATAACTAAAACCAACATTAATACTTATAGTGGTAAGCCTCTGCAATCAGATACTTACGTGACCAAAGATGATGTAGAGAAAGAAAAAGAAGGCCCCTCTGACCCATACTCGTCGAGTAAGTGAGTCAAACGTCCTTCCAAGCTCTTTGGCAGATAGGTAGACACGAAGAATACGCGGAACATATTGGAGCAGAAGTAACAAGTTTAGGATCTTCCTCGCTTTCAAAGATTTGGAGCCCGCGATGTTAGAAAAGTATTTCAAAACTATCACCTGCACAAAACATATAGTCCATTTATATATATATATATATATATATATCTTCATGATCTGACCACATCTCTTTTCTTATTAACTAAAGAGAGGGGACAATTAACATCTGAACAGAAGAAATTAGGTAGTACATTCTAACTAGGTTGACATGCATAAAATTGACAAGATTAAGAAGACATTAAATAATTTATGAACAATAGAACAAATAGTAAAGACTGCTCTTACTTGTGGGAAGGGAAGAATGGCTAAAACATCAATTACAAGGTATGACCAAGGAAGACGAGTGAAAATGGATAACCCGAGCTCCCTAGCCATTGCTAGTGCACTTCTAAGCCGAAAAATGAGGTGAAGTACGTATGCGAAGTCCGTGATGGTTCGTAAAACAAGAGCCACATACATGATATTTTGGTCCATATCAAGACACTTGTCGTCCTCGTTTATTACGGGAACGTAGAGGAACAACGGGTCGATTGAGACACCGATCACACATGATGCTAAGAATATCTTGTTCCACAGCTGAGAGTAAGATGACCACGGGTTTAGTAGTTTTTGTACTTTTGTCACATGTTCCTTTGGAGTGTCGACTCCTGATACATCTTTTACGGGGTCGGAATAATAACATTGCTTCTCATAATCAACCCTGAAAATAGATAAAAATTCAAGGGAGAAATTACTAATAGCGATAAACTTCTTATAAAATATGAGAGGAAAAATATAACTAACATATATCGTTATTTTTTTTACAACATTTCAACTAGATGGACACCCTTTAAAGAATACGTACTCCCTCACTAAATCCCTCACTCTAATATTTTTTTCCATATTGCTTATTAGAAGATGTAAATATCTCCTTTCTGTTTTATTAAGCTCCTATTTAAAATTTATGTGTATAACCCCAAACACTAACTAAAAAATCAAAGAAAATCTAAAAGCATGCCCTTTTAGTAAGAGGTATTAATGTTCTATTATTTTTCCAACACTTAAGATTTTTTTTTTTTTTTTTAAAACACTCAGTTTCTCTCTTTATTATATATTAACTTTTAAGAGGTGTGGAATTTTAAGAGAATAGTATGAAACTACATATGTGAGTTAAGACGTATCCAAATTTTCTCACAAGTAGTGCTGTAAATTTGGGCCGATCGACCTGATTCAGTGCATTTGGGCCTTATGAAACGTGGGCCGGCCAGGGCCAACCCCATACAAAAAAGCATGGCTAGGTCGGGTCGACCCGGATGAAGGAAAGGGTGGCCAAACCCAACCCGATAGCCTAACAAGCCACGACTTGAGTAGCCTATATGGCCCGGTCCACGGGCCAAGAAACCCGGCTTTGATGGCTCGCAGGCCGAATAGGCAGGCTAGCGGCTGAAAAGTCTAACCTGACTTATATTTACAACGCTGCTAAAAAGCATAACAAAAGAAGTTACCAAATTCGGGAGTAAAAGAAAATACTAACCGCAATGCTATTGTATCTTTATCTTCAAGAGAGCCGTTCATATCTTCACTGAATTTAAATGTACGGTATAAATGTATGGTCTCTTCTGGATAAGAAATGGATGAATGGATGGAGATCAACTCATGACCAATTAGGAAATTTCTTTTAGTATTCAAATTTTTGAACGTTCCTGTAAATCAAGAAAGGAAAATTATACAGCCAGGACAGGACATGATTGGTAAACAAAAATTTTTCCCCAAAAAAAAAATAAATAAATAAAGTGACAAAAAACTCATCATACATATATACAAGTAGATATACAGTTGAGAGAACAATGAATGGATCGAGTTCTTCACAGCTTAAAACCATCAATAACATCAATTTAAGAAATAATTAGATTTTACTTGTTCAAGAAAAATGCCTGGTTTTCGCTCTGCTGCCGGCGAACAGCCCGCAGAAACCATGATCGAATGATCGGTATCGAAAGAGAAAGCATTAATGGAAAAATTAACAGAAGCATAGGAAAAGCACAGCAGAGGAGGATATACGTACCTTCAACAAAAAGACAGGGTGATGAAGATCGTAATTCGTAGCTAATTAACTTTGTTTACAAATGCTCAACTTTGGACCTGGACGGCACATCAACCGGAACTGACGAGGAAACTACAGAGAGAACAAGATTAATATTAATTGCTCCCAAAAGAACTAGACAAATTATTATTATTATTTTTATTATTTCGGTAGCAAAGAACTAGACAACTTGGCCGTCTATGAAGAAGGAAACTTACTCATTGTCTTTAAAATTTTTTTTTTTTTTCCTTTTAATCTCTAGCGTTTACTTTACGAGGTCAAGACCAAAAAAATAAATAAAATTTAGTATATGAAATATTTAATAATGATTAGCTTATTATGACCATTATCCAGACTAAGAGAATAAAAAAAAGTGCCAAACTAATAATTTATAGTCAAGTTGTTGATTAATTAATCTTCTTTATTCTACCAAAAAATTATCTTAATTAGCACACAACTTACCAAGATTGGAATAAAATTAATTTAAAAGTTATGTAAAACTAAACCAGCAATTAATTTAAAATTTTTAAAATTTCTCCACAAATGTGTAAACCAGCTTTTTTTTTTTTTGGGTCTTTTTTTGGGGTGAGAGTAACTGATCTTTGATTGGTTAAAAACTGTAAATTTGAAAGAGAGACGTCATTTTCAACGTAATATATATATATACACACACATATATTGTTGGTGGAAAACGAAATATGTATATGTATATATATTTTGCAAGAATCGTCCTAATTGAGTTTTTTTCAGTCACAAATCGTTGGAAATCAAACAGCATGACTCTCCTAATAAAAGAAACAAAAATTAAAAGAATAAGAAAATATCAACTTGACTTTAGTATTTATGAAATCAACTTGTGTTTGATTAATAAGGAGGTAATCTTGGAGTTTGCTTTTATGCAGTATATCCATTAGCTTACGCGTTTATGGCAAGTTCATTTTATTTTATTTTCCCGGCAATTATGTATGTCAACATAGAATAGATGTACATACAGTCTACATACACCTTGGAAATAATAAAATATCAGAAAAGCAAATGGTACACTGGCTTAAATATGTCAATGGGGAAAAGGTTTTTCGATTTTTTATTCATTATATAATATTGTTCAGATATAATATTTTATTTTTTATTGTTCAGATCTAATATTCATTATATAATATTGTTCAGATCTAATATTATTAGTTTGGGAATTAGTCAGCTGCTGTGGCCATTGGCGTGAGGCTGATTCTCTTTTTCCCTTTTGGTTGTTATGAAAAAAATAAAAAAATAAAAACAAAAAAAAACAAAAAGGCAGGTCAGTAAAATACTAAACCAAAAGTGAAAAATGTAAAACTACAAGAGAAGAGACCCATATAGTTAGGCAAAAATGCTCTGACACTGAACAGAGGCTTGCATCTATATATTATTATGTGGGGGCCATTTTCAGTTGTGAGCACTGAATTAGTTCAATATCATTGCTCATACAAGGGAAATGGAAGGTACAAATTCGAAAGTAAAAATAAAAAAGACAGAGAAAAAAAAGGGGCAAAGTCGTCAGAGTAATGGAAAAAATAAAAATAAAAAATTAAGCTATGTTAAATAAATTTTTAAATGAGGTGGCTTCCTGTGATTGGATTGAGGGAGAGTGTGGTCAAAGGTCCAAGTCGTCTTCAAGTCAATGGAAGACTGTAAAAGTAATGTTCATATAACTTTACTGATTTATGCACGTAGTTATACGTGGACCTCTTCCGGATAAGAAATGCATGGATGGGGATCATCCAAAAAAAAAAAAAAAAAATTTAAGTAATTAGACTCAGTTCTCTGTTTCCTTTTCAGTTTATCGAATTTATTTTTTTAAATTATTATTATTATTATGGCTGAAAAGAAAAGCATAGTTCCAGTGAGACAGAAGTATCGAAAGCAGAGCAAAAATGAGCAGACACCTTTAACAATAAGACAGAGAACTGATAATTGTAGCTAGCTTAGCTTGCTTTTGCTTCTTCTTCTTCTTCTTCTTCTTTTTTTGGCTAAAGTGTAGCTAGCTTGGCTTAGCTCTTAGCTCCACAGTTGTTGGACCTGGAGTACGGCAGATTTGAACTGCAACTGATGAGTAAAAGGAGTATCTAGAAAGCAAAATCAATATTAATTGTTCCAAAAGAATAATATGTATATTATATATATATATATATATGTATGTATACTCTTCAAAACAATTACGAAGAAGGGAAAAGTGTCAACTATAGAGCAAGAAGAAAGATAAATATTAAATTAGAAACATTAGGCAGACCTTTGATCGGAAGATATATATATACATATATATATATATATATGAGATTCAACCGGGGAAACGTACGCGTCTTCCGGAATGAGAGGTTCTAGGTGATCTGATTTCTCTTCTCTTTGAGTGCTACTTAGTGTTTTATATTTCTTTTAGTTTTGTTGGCGAATCAGTCAGCAAATTAGTTCTCCCCATTAATATTATTTTAATTTCTTAATTTCTTTTTTTTTTTTCTTTTTGTCCGTAGTGTTTACTTTACGAGGTCAAGACCAAAAAAAAAAAATATGGAATATTAAAGGTTATTTATCTTTTTAGACTCTTGATGGGTAAAGATTGTAAATTTGCAAGAAAGACGTAATTTTATATATATATATATTCTCTTTGAAAACCAAACTAGACGCCATTGGAATGATCTTCTAATAAAACAAAGAAAAATCAAAAGAGCAAAAATATAAACTTGACTTCGTCAACTCGTATTTAATTGAGGAGGTCTTTTTGGAATTTTATTTATTTATTTATTTTTTGCAGTATCCATTAGCTTACTCGCATTATATTGCAAGCTTATTTATTTTTATTTTTATTTTTATTTTCAGGCAATTATATATGTACATACCGTCGACATACACCTTGAAAATAAAATAAAAAATAAAAAAGGTTCATACAGGCACATTGACTTATATATTATATGTAAATTATGTGGGATAAAGTTTTTCATGAATCTTTTTTTCGAAAAAAAAGATTGATCAGATTTAACATTTTACGTACAATTTTCTTCAACTCCATTAATAGTTTATTTCCGTCGTACTCAATAGTTCAGAATTTTGCCACAACTAATTTATAAGACCTACTCAGCTGGATAAGATAAGGGGAGCCTAGTATAGGATTGGTGATCAAATCACACCAGGTTAAGATTGTGCAGTTGATAATCATGATTTTAACCAGTTCGAGTTGGGTTGGCAGAAGTGGAAGATACGCGCGCGATACGATAAAGAAAGGGCCACTTAGCACGCTTTGCATTCCACGTTGAAGCAGCAGAATCGATCTGATGCTAGATTTAATTTGTTGATTTCTCTCAACATTTATTTTGTAAATTTTTAAAAAGAGATAAAGCTGGATAAAACTAGAATAAGTACTATTATCGGATAAGAGAATGTGAAACGTGGCATATATCCCCTATATATATAAAGTTACAATTTTTCTTCAAAATTATGACAAATTTAATTATATGAGAAAATTATGGATAATAATCCAGCAGCAAGTAATAATTTGGTGGCCAATCGCTTTGATTTTAATAGGATGTAAAAATGAGGTAAATTAATTATCATATTTCACGGTAGTAAACAAAAAGCTGTATCGTATGTACTTCAATGATCAATCAAGCGGGAAGCTCCTCAATTAAATTAAATTGATATCAATAATAACTCGTGCATAATTCATCCTTTGTTTGCATTTAAAAAAAAAAAAATCATCCTTTGCTACTCTGGGCTTCCATCTTATATTTTTTGAGACTTTGTTGTATTGTTCATACTATTATTATTATGATGAAAAGTTATATGTATTGATTTTATCATGCGGAACTTTCTTTGGTCAGGAGGATAGAGAAAACAAAACTTTTGGAAGTGGCTTGGGAGAAAACTTGCCTTCCCAAGGAGGGAAAACGAAAATGTGATGCAAAGGTAACGAAATTAAAAGCAAGAAAAGATGCAAACGTTTTTGCAAAATGTGAGAAAGAACAAAACAAAGTTTAACCTACAAAATCTAAAAAATTGCTAAAATGACATCTGACTTCACTATCAGGTTAACATTTACACAATCTACCAAAAATTGCTAAAACGACATCTGACTTCACTATAAGGTACATATATAATTTGAATCGTCTCATCCCAAGGTAAAATAAATAAATAAATAACAAAAATAAAGTCAAATGTTATTAAGAGAACAAGAAATGGAAATACAAACAAGAGCACAACAAATCATAGAAACCTATATTTATCAAGGCAAACCCAAAAACACCGGTGTAATTGACAATATAAGTTGAGAGCAGAATTGAAATCCGAAAAACCACCACATCAAGATTGAAACATATCCGCAACGACACATGTAGTTAAAGGTTGCTAATTTGCGAGCTGTGCCCATTGACTTGAGGCTGATTCTGATCTTTTTCCCTTTTGGTTGCATTATTGCGGCGTCGGAATTCTCGTAGTGAAAAGATTGCCAGTGGCTCCAAGGCCTTCTTTTCGTCTTCGGTTTGGGCAGGTATTTTTGACCAGCAATTGATGAGTACACGTCCCAAGTCGATGGCAGAAAGAGTGAAGGGCCTCAACTTTTGTGTGGGATTTGACATTGCATGTTGCAATGGGAAATCTGAATGCATGGGATGTTGATCTCAATTGCCATTCCAAAAGTTCGATTCCATAATAATCGCCTCTCTAAAGACGCTCCATGGGGCTAGAACTACTTCCGAAGCTCCACACAACGCCTTGCGTGATGAAAAGCATCAAATCAAGTGGTTCGCCCTTTCGAATAATGAAACTATTCTCTTGGTATACCACTGGTTTCAGGTAGCTGTAGATCGTGTTGTAAACTTTCTCATCCATGTTTTCAAGCATTGGCACCTATGAATCAGTACACATTTTACTTTGTTTAATTAGCTGATAATGACAATGTACAAGCCTAATAAACCGGCAAACCGGTGCTAGATACCAGACTCAAATCCTGAGAACAACTAGCAACGTATCCAATGAAAAAAAAAAAAAAAAAAAAGAAGCTTAAATTGCAACCATTTGCATTGTAAATAAGAAACATACACAATACAAAATTGAAATACATGTAGGAATATAATAGAAATTAGCTACTTACTTTCTTCAGTATAGGAAAGCACAGGTGTTTCTTGACCGATAAACCAAGTTTTGAAGGAATAACGGATAGAAGGCTTCGAACATCAACGTCTTTGCCTTCTCGCATTCTCAATCTTACGTATTGAGTGATCTTCGACCTCATGTCATCAGGGATCTTGCTATTTTCCATCCACAGCTCTGCTTGTTGCTCTTTAGTATCCTTCTCGTGTTTTTCTTCGTCAAGTATTTTAGTTACCCACTCTGCAAACCCCTGTTCGACAATTAAACTTGTCAAATCCCGTATGGTAAAAAATCATAAGACATGTGTATCTTATAGGAAAAAAAAAAAAACACCTCGACAAATTTTACATATAGAAATAGCTGTATAGATAGACGTACGTTCTCATTTTACCGACCTCATTATGCTCGTGGTGCGGCCGCTGGCTATTCTCTATATGCTCTTCAAGAAGAGAAAAGAGATGTTTGACATCCACGTCTTTGCCTTGTTTCACTGTACGTCCGAGGTAACGCAGGATGAGTTTCTGTTTAGGCTTCGGGAGGTCGTGGTTCGACAGATACGATTCTATCTCAGGTTGTTTGTCATTTATTTTCACCCTTATTTTCTGTCTTTTGGTTGCAAGTTGCATATATGTCTGTTCACAACAAACGAAATTACGCACTACTCAATCAAAACCTACAGAGATTTAACGCAGTTACATTCTTTACACAATTGAAACGACACACACACATATACATACACACACACACACACACACACACACACACACACATATAATTGAGAACAAACCTGCAAGTTTCCAATGAGGTATAAAAATAGAAGCAAGCCTAAGATAGAAATAAGGACGGCAAAAAAGTTTTCCTCTGTATTGCTACTTAATTGTTTCGAGGTTCGAACCAAAAGAACTGCAAGAATGAATGATTAAGAAAAATATATATGACAGAGAGTAAACGTTTGGAGAGATGTAAGACAAATATCAAAACACCAAAACACAAACTAAAGTGTGAGGAGAGATGAAAAACAGAAAGAGAGTAAACGTTTGGGGGAAAATTTAGGGAGAAGATTGGAGTAATATTTCTCATTAATTATTATTGTTATTAATTATTAATATTTAATTTGCCCCACTCATTTTAATTTTAATTTTTTTAATTCTTAACACCTAGCCTCCTTCGAATTTAATTTTATATTTCTCTTTTGACAAAATTTTCTTTCTTTTTACCTGATCTCTACAATATTTCATTCCCCGCATAATTACCATTGAAAACGTTGTCCTTCAAAGCTTATTGTCTTAAACAACTAGTACTTAAAGAAAGTTATTATATTGTAAAATGTTGAGAAAATATGGCTGATTGGCCATGATACAGAATGTTGAAATGTAGTGGGTTTCTGATACTAACTGAAAGTGAGGGATCCGGAATTTGAATTCAATGGAGGCACAATTATGAACTAAATTCATAAATCAAATAATTAAAAAGATAACAATTTTTTAACTTTCTGGTTGATAAAATTTAATACAGTATTATGCATATTTTTAAACATACCACTTAAATAAGACATAAAATATATAAGCATAACTAATCTCCTAAAAAAAAAAAAAAAAGATATATCTAGAATATTTTGCTAGTTAACATAAGTTTTGCATATCGCACTATGTTAATTATGGCTAACGAAGCTAATAATTTTGAAAAGAAACTAAACTTTTGATATAAAAATATGAGAAATAAGGCTCGAGGAAAGGAAGTTAAAAAATAATGATGAGATAGAATAGCAAAATAAATAGTGGTATTAATAGATGTGTAACAACTGGAGAAGAATAGAAAAAATACACAGAGAAGATTATTATAGGAATAGAGAGAGAAGGAATAGCAGAAATAGAAAGAGAGACTTTAGGGGAAGAAAGAGAAATTAAAAAGGATAAGAGATTTGTCTATGAGAATAATAAAATAAAAATATAATTAAAAAATAAAGGAATTCGATTGAAAAAAATAAGAGAAAGCATTTGAATGACACAAAAATAAATATCATTACATCAATATAATATAAAAAATTAATATTGGACCAATATGATACAAAATTAAACAAATTTAAATTAAAATTTATGTCATTTTAGTTAAGAATAGAGAATTTGTGTAATGTTAGTCAATATATAAAAAAAAAATGATTATTTAGATAATTTTTTTAAAACAAAAATATTTAAAAACTGAAAAGGAGTTCCATGAGCCCAACACGTGGGCTAGCCTATAAATAAAGCCCAAATGAGCTCTCCTACTCGTCAGCGGAGGCACAACTTAGAAAGTTCTGAATACGTAGCATATTATTCGGCCCTTAAAAGAATAAACCTGTTGCACATTTTTGTCCACTCCTCTCAACACGCATTATCATTGCTAACCGATATATAGGCAAAAGTGTGACAGTAATAAAATGGAAATAAATCTTCTTAAAACCCGTTAATTTCTAAGAATATTAAAAACAAGACATCTACTAGCAAATAGGAATGAATAAGCATAAATTTATTGATTACAAAAGATTACAGAAAAACATGCAAGATTGTCTAGAGAATCCCAAGAAAATTTCTATTAAGAAAAAGAAGAAGAAGAAGCAAACGTATAATAAAGTAACAAACGAGGCTATTCATACTAAACCTTCAGAGAACAGTTGAGGAATTAAAATAGAATAATTACACAATCTCTTTTGCATCTTCGGTTTTGGGTCATGACTAGAGCGAATGAAACATGTAACTTGCCATCAACATCAAACGATCGATGATCAAATAATACGACGGGCTCCGTCAAGGTTCATGCCTAGTTTTTCTTAAAAATATTGTTGCGGCCATGGTGGCCTTCTTTGCATCATCGGTTTCGAAAGGGATTTTGGACGAGCATTGGAAGAGTACATCTTCCAAGTCGATGGACGAAAGAGTAAAGGCCTCCACTTTTGTCTGGGACTTGACATTGAAGGTTGCAGCGGGGAAGTTGGAACGCAATGTTTCTCTCAATCGCCGTTCCAAAAGTCCAATTCCATAGTAATCACCTCTCTGAAGACGCTCCATGGTGCTAGAACCACTCCTGAAGCGCCACGCAACGCCTTGTGTGATGAAAAGCATGAAATTGAGTGGTTCTCCCTCTCGAATAATGTAACTATTCTCTTGGTATACCACTGGTTTCAGGTAGCTGCAGATCGTGTTGTACACTACTTCATCCAAGTTTTCAAGCACTGGCACCTATATATATATATATATATATATTTATATATTATGAATACCACATATACAGTCCATATCAATGCCCAAAATATGTTTTACTTCGTTTAATAGCTCATAATTAATGAGAATATATACATATTAAATTCACAGTTATTTGCATCGTACAATAAATAAATAAATATACACAACAAAGATTAAATTCATCTAGAGATAGAAGAAAAGTACTTGCCTTCTTCACTATAGGAAAACATAGGTGTTTCTTGACCAGTGTACGAAGCATTGGAGGAAGAATGCATAGAAGGTTTCTGACATCGACGTCTTCGCCTTCTCGCATTTTCAATCTTACGTAATGCATGATCCTCAAGCTCATCTCATGAGGGATCTTGTGATATTTTATCCACGACTCTGCTTGTTTTTCTGTTTTTCCCTGGAGCATTGTAGTCACAAACTTCACGAACTCCTGTTCATCGTACAAGGGATCATAGCATACATCAAGATAGTTCAAAAATTTAATATACATATACATGTTTGTATGTCAGAAAAATTATAATTATAAATAATCTAAATGTACTTAAAAGGTATATACATGTGAGCTTATGGTTTTTCTTTGATAATAAATTGGAAAGAAGAACAACCATAGGGCCCATATATATATATATATAAAATCTCTCGAACTTATATACCAATTAAGTAAGAAAATCTTTATAAAAAAAAATTAAGTGAGCAACCTTTAAAAAATTATTGTCAAACTTAATTTGCAATTCAAATTTATTAAATAAACTAAAAGGACAACGCTGAAGTTTAATCCATAATGAGAGGAAAACTCTAAAGAAATAAACATAATTTTGATAAATGATGAGATTACAAGTGGGTAACGAACCTGGTTTTTTAAATAATTAAAGAGAAGGAAACTAAAGTTTTAACTCAAATTTATTAAAAAGAAAGGACAAAAATGAAACAAAAATGGAGAAAATTAGAATCCATCCTCAACAGCAAATCAAACAAAACACACAAAAGGGAAAAAAGAAAAAACACAATTTATATAACAGGTAAACAAATTAAAATTAAAATTGAATACATTTATATTTCTTGTCCTTTGGACAAATTAGTGCGCTTCTGTCTCTTTACGTTCATATCTTATTGAATTCTACCAATTGATCAATCTTAAAACCATCATCCCCCTTTCTTCCAAAAAAAAAAAAATAAGGTGTATAATTAGTGGGTACCGCGCGACCTAGTTGGCCATGTGCTAGGAATTGTTGATATATATATATATATATATATATATATACTTATATCAATTAGTAGTTGATTAAAAAAAAACTCAGAAGAAATACACAAACTAAATATCTAAAATGAAAAGTAAAAAAAAAAAGCTGAAAGAATCATAAAATCCATGTCTCTTATGGAGAAAGGCCTACTTAAGATATACATATATATCTTTAACTCTCTTTAAAGCGTGAACGGAGGTTTTCATCCTCCCTTTCCTGCTCACCACGTGGTGGTCATGACTGGTCATGTCTTAGCCACATGTTCTTTTTTTTTTTTTTTTTTTCCTTGTTTTGTTTTGTTTGTCTATTTCACATGCACGTAGTGTGTATTTGTCAATTACTATGCACAAGTATAGTTACGTAAAAAAGCTCACTTTTACGGACCTTGTTTTGCTCGTGGGGAGGCCACTGGCTGTTCTCTTTATTGTCTTCAAGAAGAGGAAAGAGATGTTCAGCGTCCACGTCTTTGCCTTGTTTAATTCTGCGTCTTAGGTAACTTAAGAGGAGCTTCTCTTGCGAATTTGGGAGATCATTATCATTGTGGGACAGATACGATTTTATCTCTTGTCTTTTCTCTATTGATTTCACCCTCAATTTCTCCGAATTTTTTGTTGCAATCTGCATGTACGTCTGTTCACAACATTCAAGACAATCAATTTTGTTGTACCCCATTTTATGTTCTACCACATATTGTTGGCTTTTAACATGATACTAAAAACACAGAAGATGGTTATAATATTTCTGAAAACGTAAAATTAAACGTAGTATTTTAATAGAATATAAGACGTGTTTACTTTATATATGTGTGCGTGTGTGTGTGTGTGTGTGTGTGTGTGTGTGTGAACCAACCTGCAAGTTTCCAATAAGGTATAAAAATAGAAGCAAGCCCAAGATAGAAATAAGGACGGCAAACAAGTTTTCCTCTGTGTTGCTACTTGTTTGGAGGTTTGAACCAAAAGAACTGCAAAATTATGAATCAAGAAATATATATGATTATTGATGAAAACCTGAACCATTAGTGTTGCAACTTAAAAGTGCTATTACATTAATTTCGTTAAGACTGATATGAAACAAGAATATATGAGATAAATGTGGTTATTGCTATACTTATATAATATAAAGACGGTGCGGCAACTCGCATATCATGTAATAGACGCATATTTACTATATAAGCCCCATCTGATTTAAATTGTATAGAGCAAAATGTTTGGAAACAGAAACAATGAAAAATAAATATTACCTGAGATTTCGCAAGCCCCACCATAAACATCGAGAGAATTTGTTCAGAAAATTTGTTGAAATGAGTACACGAGATACAATGGCTTCGGCAAATATTCCGAAATCAAAGACCTCTGCATTTGGTGGATTGATCGGGCAGAAATCATTTATGAACGTAAGATTTGTCATTGGAATAATGCCATCACAGTCGAAAGGACTAGGAACGCATCCTGGATAACTTTTACAGGCATGGTGCCAGCATGCTGTCTCTCGGTATATGGCATAGAAGTACCAAAAAGCTCCGAATATCTAGTAATTAAGATTACATCAGGAGTCAATACAAAAAGGGGGAAAAAAGATTTCAACATAGGAGAAATGAACCAAAAAAAAAAAATGCTTAGATACACTTAATTAATACTACTAACCTCCTCATTTACATGTTACAAATTTGGTATGGTTTAACTTTCTTATTATTGGTGGCTTTTTCTAGTCCTAAACCTGTGATTTCATATGCAAGAATATGTACATATAAATGTAGTATAAATATGCGACTATACTATAAATAACATTAATGGCGATATGTGAACTTACATAACCGGTCATGATGTAGAGAAAAAAATTGAAGAAACCTTTGACCCATACACGTCCAGTGATAGTGTCAAAAGCTCGTTCAAGATCCTTGGCAGATAGGTAGACGCGAAGAATTCGGGGCACATATTGGAGCATAAGTAACAAGTTCAAGACCTTCCTTGTTGTCAAAGATCTCGACCCTGCAATCTTCGAAAAGTATTTTAAGACTATTACCTGCATAAATAATTAATTATATATTATGTCTCGTCAATTTATTAAGAGATATCGATTAGCCCGATAACCAAAACAAATCACTAATTAAAGTAACCTACATTTTCAGGAGAAAACAAAGTGTTATAACCAGTTAATTTGTTACTTAAATGTTTGTTTGTATGTTTGTCCTTTTTTTTTAAGGCCTTTATTACTACTTTATGAATATAGTTGACAAGATTCTACCCAAAAAGAAAAACAGAGGAAATAAGTTGACGAGAGAAGACTTTAAGGCTACGAGAATATCCCATTTATGTTGCCACTCTCACCTAAACCTATTCCTAGCTCCAACTCTGATTTATTGAAGTTAAAAAGAAAATTAAAAAAAAAAAAACAAAAACAAAAACAAAATCCTGAGGGGAATGATGAAAATATAGCTAGATACTACAAGTAATAAATTAGATACCCAAAAAAAAAAAAAAAAAAAAAAAAAAAAAACCATTGAGATGAAGGCAAGAAAAAAAGAATATTAAATGTTTACAACAAGTTGATCCGTTAATTAGTGAGCTTATATTTAATTAGGTATTTGTATACCCAATCACCAAAGAAATGCAGAAATATGGAAGAGAGAGACACCGAATTAGGTGGTATTAGATTAATGCAAAAACCTAAAAGCTTGTCGGCCACTTGGTAGTAGCTTTGCATTTGAAAAAGAGAAATATGAAGAAAAACTACAGGACCTTTAAAATATTTGTACATTCTTATATGGTAAAACATGTAGTTGTTGAAAAGTGAAGAGCATCAATAACTAATAAAAACAACTAAGCACGTGAAGGAAAGAAGCAACTTAATCATGTTTTCAATGAAATCAAGCTGCACGCTAATTCATCTACAAAACTAATGGTCCACATTGTTGTAAATTGTAATGTTATTTCACTATGCAAGGAAGAAGCCAAATCAATCAAACTAATAGACAACAAGCTCTGATGTAAATCAATCAATCACACATTAAGGTTTAGTTTTGGGTTGCTATATTTTTATCATAATTTCTGCTTTTGCATAGTTAGAAATTCTAGTTTTTTCAAATAATTATCAAAATAAATTGGTATTTATGCGAATGATTTTTGAGTACTGTTACCAGATACAATATTTATATTGTAGTTTGTGAAAAAGGATTTTTGAAGACTTCGAATTAACTTTCAAGCTCAAAGATGCAAACTGTATGAGGCAAGTCGGCAACTTTTTTGAAAGGCAGCAATTTAGTGATTGTTACGGACTATGCACTCCTATATATATATATATATATATATATATATATCCAATCATTCTCCACATTTTTGTAATTCATCACTTGTAATCCAAGCAGCAAGCAAAAACACACACACACACACACGGCTTATACAATAAAGTTGTTTCTAGTATTTGGATTTTGGAGACAAGAGCTCCATTTTCTGTTTTGTAACACAGCAACTTACCTTGATAAAAATTTTCTATTGCCTTTTAACTTCATTACCGTTTCACAAAATTATCAAAATCCCAATTTTATTATATTCCCATAAAAATAAAGATTCAAATCTTTTATCCAATTTTTGTTGTCCGTCAAATACTATCTAACAAATAATATTATACTATATTATTTTAATAAGTTTGAAATACTTTATAACTGATTTTTTTTATATCTTAAAATTTAACTTCACTTAATCATGTGTCAAATATAATTGATTAGACATCATTTGAGACTCTAAAATTGGACAGAGGATGTGGATCCTAAAGCTAAACCTCCAATTTCTAACAACAGTCTAAAAATTAGGCTGAGGTTTACCTGAGGGAGAGGAATAATGGCAAGAATGTTGATTAGGAGGTTTAGGCCAGGAAACCCCGTGCGCATTGATAGGCTAAATTTGTTAGCCGTTGTTGAGGCACTTACATATCGAACAATGAGATGCAGAAAGTAAATTAAATCCGTGGCAGTTCGCAGAAAGAGAGCTACTTTCTTCATGTTTCCGTCCATGGTAAGACACTTTTTCTCCTCATTTATGACGGGAATGAAGAGAAACAGTGGATCGATTGCAACACCAATCACACATGATGCCAGAAAAATCCTTCTCCACCTCCGAGGTTACGCCATCCATGGGCTTAATTTTTGTTCCGTCTCTTGAGGATCGCCATAACTTCTGCTGAAGAGAAGAATATGTTTATGTCTATAAGAAAAGAACTTCCAAGAAGCAGTACCATTAAAAAAGAAAGGGCCGGAAAAGGCAGAAGGGGGCTAAAGAAACCATTACTAACCCTTGCTCTAGATCTTCGTTTTCACGAGTACTCATAGTTTAATCTTGCTAGTAATCAGTTAATATAAGACGCCAACTGCTGGGAAGAACAACTCCTTTCACGACCACAAAAGTCAAGGTTGGTTCTTAGCAAACCTTGCAGGTTAGCAAAACAGCACAGTTCAACATACTATGGAAGAAAAGGTTTTCATCAGTACGCGCAGGCTAGCCATACAAATATAGAAGGAAGAAATATGATTTATAGCATATCAAGGGTGTTAAACACCACAATTATAGGAGATTGATCCTATCCATAGGCTCCACAATATAGGATCCATTCTTCAATAATACGTAGAATTGAATATCATTGATACTCTCTGATATCGTTTTACCATTTTTAAAAGCACCTCCCTAAACAAAAGTAAATTGGAAACCGTAAGAAACCCAGTATATATATATATATATATATATATGCAATTTATAGAGGTAGATTACTAGCAAGAGAAAAAAATAAAAATTAAAAAATTAAGGCTCTATTAAATTATTATTTTTTAATGAGGTGGCTTCCTGTGATTGGATTGAGGGAGAGTCTGGTCAAAGATCCAAGTCGTCTTCAAGTCAATGGAAGACTGTATAAGTACTGTTCATAACTTTACTATTCTTTTTTTGGTGAATACTTCACTGATTCTATGCATCACATATCTGGATAAGAAATCCACGGATGGAGATCATCAACTGAAAAAGCAACTTCTTTAAGTAACTAGACTGAGTTCTCTGTTTCCTTTTCGATTTTGCGCGCCAAAAAAAAAAAAAAAAAAAAACAATTTATCAACTATCTTTTCTTGGCTGAAAAGAAAAGCGTAGTTATAGTACGATACAAGTATCAAAAGCAAAAAAAATAAATAAATAAATAACTTCTTTAACTAATTAGACTGAGTTCTCTCTTTCCTTTCCGATTTTTCACAAAAAAAATTATATATTATTATTATTATTTTTTTTTTTGGCTGAAAAGAAAAGCATAGTTACAGTAAGACAAGACAGAGGTATCAAAAGCAGAGCAGAGAAGAGCAGATACCTTTAACAATAAGATAGGGAAATGAGAAAATATTAGCCAAACCTTTGATCGGGAGATATATGAGATTTAACAAAGGGAAACGCCGCTTCCAGTATGAAAGGTTTTAGGTCCGATTTCTCATCTCTTGAGAGCTACTGGCTGCCTTATATTTCTTTTAGTTTTGTTGGCAAATCACTCAGCAATGTTCTCCCCATTATTGCTTTTATTTCCTTTTTTGTCCGTAGTCTTTACTTTACGAGGTCAAGACAAGAAAAGAAAAGAAAATATTAGAGGTCATTTATCTTTTTTTAGACTCTATATTTTGCTTTTATTTAAATGTTATACGTTCTCTTTTGAGATTCTGTATTTTTACACCATCATATTACATTTAATGCACAATTCTATATTTTTCTGACTTACACTTAATTTTCAACTCAAAAATACCAATAATCAGTTACGAGAAATTTAATTTACTTTTCTCTCACTTAATTACACTTAATTCTCAACTCAAAAATACCAATAATCAGTTAAGAGAAATTAAGTTTACTTACTTATTTATACCCTACATTTGCTTTTATTAGAAGCTATATACTGCATAAAAGCCTTGCATTGTTATACTACCAATTTACAATATTTAAAGACACAAATCTATATATTTTCCGGTCATCATTTGATTTTGACGTCAAAATACTTAAAATATCCTAAAAAAATAAATTAATACTTTAAAATAGAAAAAGAGAGAAAACAACAAAGTCCCTTGATTATCATAATAAAAGATTCAGACTTCCCACCCACACCCTCTTTGCCACTCAACCCCTTCTCTATCCTATCTTCACTCGCCTCGTGTATACCCCACTAAAAGTATAAAATTCTCACGTAACTCTTATTAAAATTAATTTTATCATTACACTTTATGATTTTTTTACTCTGCTCCCGTTAGAAAATAAAAATTCTTACATAGTTCATTAAAATTTTATCTTTTAATTTTTTTTACTTTGTTGTTATTTACTTTAAAAAAAAAAAAAAAACACCTTTTGGATGTAATATATGTCTAGCTCTGCTCTTGGTGAAAAGAAGTGAAAAGAGGAGTAGTAAACGACATTGGATTTTGCGCATTTGATTTGATCAAATTAAATAAAATTATGGAAATTACATGTACAATTAGCGTAAAATTTCACCACAATAATGCACGACCCCAACCAACAACACCAACTACTTTTTTAATTCTCCGTCTTTTTCGTGGGACCAACTCGTAATGGTTAAAGATTTTGTAAATTTTTCAACATTAACAAAATTAAAAAAAAAAAAAAATGCAAGAATCGTCCTCTCATTGAGTCTTTCTCGGCCACAACTAATCTTTGGGAGCAAACTAGCCTCCGATAGAATTAGGGGTGGCAATTCGTGTCAAGTGTCATGTTAGAACCGTGTCGAATTTTTTCTTCCCCACTCCGAACATGACCCGTGACACGAAAATGATTCGAAACCGCAACACAAACACAATACAAACTCGTAACAGGTTGACACGACACGAACCGAATTTGACCAACGACACAAAATTGACCAGTGACACGTAATTGACCCGCGACATGAAATTAACCCTCGACACGAAATTCAGGGTGGAACCGAGTCATGTTCGGGTTGGACCTGAAATTGACCCGCATTGACACGATATTTTGACCCGAAATTGACATGAAAAAAGGGATCGTGTTCGGGTTCTACGGGTCTAACCCAAACACAACCCGTTTTTTCCCGTGTCAATTTCGGGTAACCCGAATTCGATCCGCACCCTATTTTTCCCAATCCAAATTCGTGAAATTCGTATTATTTTCGAGTCCTGTCGTCGTGTCGCGATCTGTATTGTCACCCCTAATTTGATTGATCTACTAATAATAAAACAAAGAAAAATCCAAAGAGAAAAAATATCAACTCGACTTCATAAATATTCATGAAGTGAACTCGTATTTAATTGGTCCTTTGGAAGTTTGATTTTTATGCAGTATTAAATAGATATCATAAACATAAATTTTCGTTTTCAATTATATAACATTTTTTTGACACATACTTTCACAAACAAATTGAAGGTAAATACATATTTAAAAATATCATCCTATTGGAAAATTTTAATTGAGAAAGTAAACCCATTAAGAACGGATTTTAGTGGAAATAAATAATAAGAAAATGGAAAAAAAAAATACAAATTTAGAAAAAGTTAAAAGGAAAAAAAGAAAATGAATATAAAAAAATGACAAATCAAGAAAAACTTAAAAAAATATAGATATCATTTCAAAAAGATAAAATAATTTAATCAAAAATTTTAATACTGTTTTTAGAAAACTTCACTCTTTTAACAGTGTGTGTGCATGATAAAGCAATAAAGTAAAGCAAAATTTTTTTAAAAAATTTATAAAAGCTATTTTTTTTATTAAAAATTTGTTGTAATAATGATGAAAATTAAAAGTAAAAAAAAAAAGTTAAAAAAGAAAGGCAGAAAGAAATAACGTAAGAGGACAAAATAATTGACACCAAAGTTTTGAATAATAAAAAAAAAAAATGGAACTCTCTCCTTCATAAAATGGGCACTTCTACAATGAGCACACCTAACTTTCCCTCATCAATGAAAAATAAATTTTGACCGTTGATCGAATGTGGATGGTTCAGATTGAAAGGTTGCACCAAATAATCTGAAACCCTATCACACTTGATTTTATTTGTAAAATGTATCAAAAACATTGAACATAAAAAAAAAAAAAAAAACAAAAACAAAATTCCCATCGGAGAAGAAAGAGAAAATCCGGCGACCCACTTCCGACCAGCCCACCACCGGAGAAGAGCCATGCCCTCCCAAACTCGCAGACTTCGCGATGGAAGCCGCGAGAGATTCCGACGGTGGCACGAGGGACCTCTGGCCGTCGACGGAGAAGCGTGACCCATTGCGATTGTGGTGGATCTTTTTTCCGGATCTGGACGATAGACATTCCCTCCGACGGTGAGAGTTGCTCGCAACCCACGACCCACGACGACGCCGAAACGGATGCCAGATCAGGGATTGCGGGCCGGGGGCGCCCCGGGGGGGGGGGGTGTGGTGTGGGCAAAACCCACATCTGGGATCGCGGGAAGGGGGGAGACGGAGGCATGTAGGTGTCGGCGGCGCCGGGGAAGAGAGGAGGGGGGAGCGTCGGAGTTGCGTTGAAGACGGAGGCATGGAGGTGTCGGCCAGCGCCGGGGAGAGAGAGGAAGGGGGAGCGTCGGAGTTGGTGGTTGGGGGGGGGGGGAACGGAGGCATGGAAGGGAGGTCGCCTGGTGATGGCTCGCCATCGCCGGGGGGCTGGGTCGCGTGTTAATGCTGGGTCACCGTCGGGGGGTGGGTGGGGCAGGGCGTGGAGTGTTTTTTTTTTGGCCTTTTCTGTGTCTTGTAATCATGTGTAGTTGAGCACGTGATAAATTTTTTATGCACATGACATCTAGACCATCAAAATCTCATCTAATGGTAAAAAATTTTTGGGGTAAAAAAGTGTGCATCATTGTGGAACGAGCCTCTTAAAATAGTTATAGATAGATTATATATAAAGGCGGCTTCTAATGGCTGGCAGTGGAGAAAAGTTGACCGGCAATGGAAGGTTGTGGCACCGGATATGAGAGAAAAATTTGAGAACAAAATGATGAATTTAAGGGCATAGAGGTAAACTCACACAATAAAGTTGAAAAAGGCTAGGGTAGAAAAAGGCTCAAACTTTTGGATAAAATGTAAATTAGCATGTTGAATAATAAAATTGGAAAAGTTACAGTAAAATCTAGTTTTTATATTGTATGAATAGAACTCATTTTTAAATTATTAAAATATCAAATAATTAAAATATTTTTTATTATAATAAATATAATATATCTTATCTTATTTTAATATAGAATAATATATTAAAAATAATAATAAAAAATTATCAAAAAAAAAAAATCTTGTTTATAGTTGACGGTGTTCCGGAGGGGAGGGGGGGGGGGGGGGGATCGTGGCCGGTTTTTGGGTTGGTGGCAGGTGGGGGGAAGGGTGCAGATCTGGCTTGGGCGAGGGGGGTGCACATATTTGTTTGGGGGAAGAGGGAACGGGGTGCGGTGTAGATCTGGTCAGGGAAGGGATCTTTGTTAGGGTTAGGGGGAGGGCACGCAGATCTGGTGTTTGGGGTGGGAGGGGGCGATGGGTGCTCGTTGCCAGCATTGGAGAGGGGCCTCTTCGTCTACATCAGGGGTAGGGGGTGAAGATTTGATTAGGGGTAGGGGGTTCATCGCAGACGACGCTGGGGTTGCCTCGTCGACAGCATCACTGGGGTGGGATCTCATCGACGTTGGGGAGGGCAACGCCTCCCACCAACCAAAGATTGGGTTTTTTTGATAATTTCTTTTTTTAATTTATTAGTCTATACTAGATAAAATGCATTATAATTATTATATATAAATAACATTTTAGTCGTTCGATTGCATCTTAATAATTTAAAAATGAACTCTACCGATATAGTATATAATTGAAACTCTACTGTAGCTTCTCCCAATTAAATAATGAATACTAAAAGAATAAAAATTAGGAGATGCTTCATAACATAACAACTATATATAATAAATTTTACAAAGGGAGGAAGAGAATAAAAATTAAGAGAGTAGTCATAACATAACACTTATAGGTAATAAAATTTTGCAAAGAGCGGGGGAGAATAAACATTGGGAGATAAGTCATAAAAAAGTATTCAATTTTATTATGATCATTTGCTAAGATATGAAAACAAAGTGTTGTTTAATACATGAGATTTGAATTAATGTGGCGTTCCAAAATGATTAGAATATAAAAAGAAATTTTTTTGATGAATATAAAGTTATTATTATTATTTTTTATAAAAAAGCATTTAATTTAATGAATATAATTAGGTAGTCAGGAAAGTGAACTCGATTGATATGAAGCCCATATACTTTGAATAATGTTTTTATTGGTTTGCATTATTCTGATTATGGTATAGTTGATGAAGAGCTCCAAAAAAAAAAAAAAAAAAAGGTTAATGAATTAAAAAGGTAAAATATATTAGTGGTTATTACAAAACATGAATTGGAAGGAAAACTGTTTTTACCTCACGATTTTGTAAGTTAAAAAAATTTTAGGGTACTAATTTATCTCTTCGGAGATATATAATTTAGTCATTAATATATTATGATTCAAACGAGACATTGAAATTAAAAGTTGATAAATTGAGTTATCGAAAATAATTTTCTAACACAATAAAAATGTGAAGAGTTTTGAAAAATTAATTACAACATAAAACATTATAAAATTTTCATGAAAATATATGTGAATTTGAGAGAATTTCATGAAAAATTTCAGGAATATAATAATTTAATTTATAGTCGAAATGATATAGAAATTGAGTACTAATTTTCCTAAATATAATGCATATTCCGTTTAAATTAATAAGTAATTAGAAAATCAGCATAATCGATAGTAATAATTTGAAGTGCAAAAAACAAAATGAGAATCTTACTAGAAACATGATAGTGATTGTATTTGTTTTCTTTTTTTGTAAATAACATACGAATCTTAATTAAAACGGTGTATTATAACTGTTGACAATTGATATATTAATTTAGAGTTTACCATGAATCTTAAACTGAAAATGTGATTAAAATTTAATATTGCATTCATTTCATAATAAAGAAAACGAAAAATTATTGTTGAGTTAAATTTGGATGAAATGAGTGAATTTATCTTTCTTTTTTTTTTTAATGATCAACGTCATCAAAGTAAAAAGTCAACGTTTGTAACAATTAATATTAAGACCCTCATTAGTATAATACGAATCAAGCAGAGGAAAATAAAATACTCTATCATGCTAAGTAATTAGTCGATGGGATAACATCAAGAAACGAGCCAAAAATAAAGGAGACCGTGATAGTCATTGCATTGACGAACCATTCAATGACATTTTCTGCAAAAGAATTATCAATATATTACTATACTAGTTAGACAAAAGGCAATATTAAATTGGATTGAAACTGAAAAAGAGTAGAAATAAGGATTTTTTTTTTGATTAAGTAGTGCAACATGAAGAACCAAATTGCGTAGTGCAATTTAAGTAGTGCAACATGAAGCCAAAAAAATAAAAAAAAAGCTGAATAAAAAAAACGACATACTACAACCGAAATTAAAAGAACTTAAGCAATGCTGGAAGAACAAGTTCAGATGAATGTTAATTCTGGATAATGCAAAAAAAATCCGCCAATTCCACACAAAAATCTTTTAAATTTACCCGGAAATCAATAAAAAAATAAATCCAAATTGCGCAATAATTCAATCACATTCTACGAAAATGGTCCAATCAATTAGCAAACAAACTATTTAGATCAATGCTTTGAAGGTAACTAGGCTACTAATCGCAAGCAAGTCAAAAATTTACTAACAAGAATTTCAATGTCCACTGGATCCAACGTATATCAAAATATTCATACTTCAGCCAAAAAAGCAAGTAACAAAAGTTAAAAACCAACTATGCTTAAACTGGATATATCAAAAAAAAAAAAAAAAAAAAGTAGAATGGATTGAATGACATTCGCATAATTATCCAAAAGAAAGACGAATTAAAACTAAAAAATAAAATAAAATAAAAAATCACTTGGTTGGGAAGGAGCTGCAGCGGCCGGCGGGGGAGAAGATGATATCTGCAAATCTTGAATCCAGAGGAGGACAGAACTGTTGCAGAACCCAAAAAAAAAAAAAAAAAAAAAAAAAAAACCATTGGAACTTCGAACTTGGAAAGAAGAGAACCTCTGACCTAACCCTTCCAACTCCCCCCCCCCCCCCCCCCCCTCTCCTCCTTCCTCTCTCTCTCTTTCCGCTGAAAACCCACCACAACTTTGCAAGCTCAAACCCGGATGTTTCAGTTCCAAGTTTTTTTCCGTATTCAGATAAATCCAAATGAAGGACGAATTAAAACGGGAAAAAAAAAAAAAAACATCACCTGCTTGGGAAGGAGCTGCGGCGGCTGGCGGGGGAAGATGAAATCTTCAAATGTTGAATCCCTCTAAAGAACTGTTGCAGAACAAAACAAAAAAAAAAAAAACACCCTTGGAACTTTAAACTTGGATGGAGGAGAACCTCTGCCCTCCCTTCGAACTTCGCCTCTCTTTTTTCTTTTTCCGCAGCGGCGGCCGGCGGGGAAAGATGAAATCTTCAAATGTTGAATCCCGCTAGTGAACTATTGCAGAACCAAAAAAAAATAAAAAAAACCACTCTTGGAACTTCGAACTTTGAGGGAGGAGAACCACTGTCCTCCCTTCGGACTTCGCCTCTCTCTCTTCTTTCTTGCTGAACCGGAACTTCAAGTTCCAAGTTTCATCTACCCTATTTTTGCCCCTGATTACCCTTGCAAACGTCAACCATTGATCTCCTCTCCATTAAAAAAAAAAAAAAAAAACCATTTTTATAAATTGAAAGGCTAAGATTAAATTGGGGAACATGACCCCGTTACCAAACTGGGTTGACATACACCTTGAAATTTTTTTAAAAAATATATCACCGAAAAGAAAATTGGTACATTGCCTTAAATATGTCAATGTGGGAAATATAAATTTTTTGAATTTGATTTTAATGGGGTCATATGTGATATTATTGTAACCACACATTAAATTAAGTTTTATAATCTTTTTTTTTTTTTGTTAAAATATAGATTGGATTTACCATATGATTCAAATTTTATTTAACATCAATACTTTATTTCCGTATCTTCCTCAATAGTTAGTTATAATTTTCCACAACTTACAAGACCTATTTATAAATAAGCTTGGATGAGATAAATAAGCTTGGATGAGCTGGGCCGTCGTTTTTTTGATGGATTGATAAAGCGTTCGTTCTTCCCATTAAATGTTTGGGTTAGAGTCGTTACCATCGTATTAATCGAGATATATGAACAATTCACTTCATAAATGATTAATATATTTTGTAAGGGATATCTATCTTTTTAAAATTATATCGATATTCTAATCTTTATCAATATAACATATTTTTGTTATTAAAAAAAAAAAAAAAAAAAAAAACTCGAGAAGCTGGGAGCCTATTGTAGGATTTTTTATAAGGGAGTGTCAACTAGATGGTGACGTTTTTCATCACGATGAAATTTTGTTGGTCCCCCTCATTATTTTTTAATTGTTAAATTTTTTTTTTCTTAAAAAGGAGATATGAGCTGGAAAAAGCTAGAATAAGTACTTTTCGGATAAGAGAGTGACACGACCCTTTTGTAGTTACATTTAAAAAAAAAAAAATGACAGATAGATATGCAAAAATTATGGATAATAATCCAGAGACAAGTAAAAATTTTAGTACCAATCGATTTTATATGATGACAAAAATTAGATAAATTATTATATTCTATATCGAATGAAAAGACTGTCCTGTACGTATTTAAACCATCTCTCAAGCGGGGAGCTCCTCAAATAATTCAGTGTTTGTTTGACAGCATTTTTAGAAGTTATTTTAGGGGGTATTTGGTACGTGACTTTAAATTAAAATTGATAAGTTTAAATAATAATTTTTATTAATATTTTTAAAAAAGATAAAAATATTTTTTTAAAAAAATAAAAATTGAGTTGATGGGTGTAAGTTTAAACTTACACCCGAGACGGGCTCTTAGTTTTTTTGAGTTCGAAAGTTAGTTTTAAAAAGTATTTAGATGATTCAATATTAAAAAAAAATTATGTCAAAAAAAAAAAATATTAAAAAAAACTCTTTTAATAGAGAATTTAAAATTTATTGAAGAGTTCATTAATTAAGTTATACATTTTAAACTTCATTTTAATATTTTATTATACAAAGTCTTTTGACTTAATATTTTCTTTTAAAAAACTCTAATTCAATAGTAAAAAGTTATATATTTTGTTTCTTTTTCTTTTAAAAAACTATAATTCTAAACTTATTAAAAAGTTACATATTTTGTTTCTCTTCTTCTACCATGGACTAAAAACAAAACTAAAATAACTTTGGGTTAATGTATAGGCTGGTTCTTCTTAGGCTAGTTCTTCTTTTATCTTTTTGAGCCTTTCATTTGCTTTAAGAACATTTGTCTTTTGGGTTATTTACTTAAATATCCAGATTAGGTTATAAAGTTTATATATAGATATATATATGTATAAATAAAGGTAGAGGAAAAACTAAAACCTCCATTAATTCAAATTTATTAAAATAAAAGAAAAAAAACAAAAATAGGGAAAATCAAAATCTAGTCTTAACGACAAACCGAACAAAACTTAAATAAGAAAAAAGAAAAAAATAACCAACTCTTCATAGAGGGTAAACAAATCCAAATTAAAATCGGATCATTCCAATAGTCCAACGTACTTTACACATTTTATCAACTTCGCCATCTACGAGCCTTTGTTTCATTTCAAGCCAAACAAGAAGAAGAAGAAATGGAGATGAGAAGATGATGATGCTATATTAGGAGAGTAAGAGATGGAATTGCAAATAAGAGCACAACAAATCATAGAAACCAATGGCAAGGCAAACCCAAAGACACCAGTGTAATTGACAATATGACTTTAGTGCAGAATTGAAATCCGAAAAACCACCACATCAAGATTGAAACGTCCGTAAAGGTTGCTAATTTGCGAGCTGTGCCCGTTGAGTTGAGGCTGATTATGATCTTTTTCCCGTTTCGTTACATTATTGAGGCGTAGGAATTCTCGTAGTGAAAAAATTGCCAGTGGCTTCAAGGCCTTCTTTTCATCTTTGGTTTGGGCAGGTATTTTTGACCAGCAACTGATGAGTACACGTCCCAAGTCGATGGCAGAAAGAGTGAAGGCCTCAACTTTTGTGTGTGATTTGACATTGCATGTTGCAATGGGAAAATCTGCATAGGATGTTGATCTCAATTGCCATTCCAAAAGTTTGACAAAGTAGTGCTAGATCCCAGACTCAAATCTCAAGAATAGCTAGCAATGTATTGAAAAAAAAAAAAAAAGATGAAAAAAAACCTTAACTGCAACTGTTTGCATTGTAAATAGATAAACAAACAGGATACAAAATTGAAATTCATATAGGAATATAATAGAAAATAGCTACTTTCTTTCTTCAGTATAGGAAAGCACGGGTGTTTCTTGACTGATAAACCAAGTTTTGAAGGAATAACGGATTGAAGGCTTCGAACATCAACGTCTTTGCCTTCTCGCATTCTCAATCTTACGTATTATGTGATCTTTGACCTCATGTCATCAGGGATCATGCTACTTTTCATCCACAACTCTGCTTGTCGCTCTTTAGTATCTTTGTCATGTTTTTCTTCATCAAGTATTTTAGTTACCCATTCTGCAAAACCCTGTTCAACAATTAAGCTTATCAAACCGCGCATGGTAAAGAATCACAAGACATGTGTACCCTTAGAGATCTAAAAATAAAATAAAACACCTCGATAAATTTTATATATAGAAATAGATGTATAGATAGACGTATGTAATCATTTTACCGACCTCATTATGCTCGTGGTGCGGCCGCTGGCTATTCTCTATATGCTCTTCAAGAAGAGAAAGGAGATGTTTGGCATCCACGTCTTTGCCTTGTTTCATTGTGCGTCCGAGGTAACGCAGGATGAGTTTCTGTTTAGGCTTCGGGAGGTCGTGGCTCGACAGATACGATTCTATCTCAGGTTTTTTGCCATCTACTTCACCCTTGTTTTCTGTCTTTTTTGGTTGCAAGTTGCATATATGTCTGCTCATAATTTGACATATTGTTAAACAATCATTCTTAAATAATAATGTGATAACAATCAGTGGCCGAGCCATTAAATTTTTTTTTTTTCAGTGATTGTGAGTGAAACTAAATTTTAAATTATAAAAATTCTTCAACTTTATATATATATTTTTTCCACAAACTTTGTGATCTAAAATAATCAATTTTAAAAAGCCTAAAATAAGAATTTAAATAATAGTGTAGTTGATTTTTTTGTTATTTGGGATTTTAAGTGTGAAATAATGTATATTTATAAATCAAATCTTGAGACATAATCGATATTTAAAAAAAAAAAGAAAAGAAAAATCTAAGTAAATTTCATATTTTCAAACTTTTGTAAGGGATAAATTAGAAACTTAATTAAAAAAATCAGTGTGAGAGGCATATAAAAGCAAAGGAGTACTATATTTGGCCAGTGGGGCTCCCTTGACTCAATGGGCTCCACCACTGATAATAATAAGGCTATACTTGATGGGAGGAATAGAGAGGAGGGATGATGGATAGAGTTGAAGAGATGAAAAATAAAAATGATGTAGAGGATTGTGGAAATCCTTTATGTTGTTTGCTAGGAGGGATAGAGAGTTGAAATGATGGATGAGAGTTATAAATCTAATTACTATATTGTCATTTGTAAAATATTTTACTAATTCAAAACATGAGTATAACAATCTTTTCAAACTAAAAAGCGGAGGGAGAGGATGCAAAATAGTGGGCCCGGAGGGAGACTCTTTCCCTCCATCTCTCTTCTCCCTCTATTCTTCCCTCCAACCAAACGATGGAATAAGACTCTCATTCCACCTCTCTCCCTCTCTCCATCTCTCCCTCTGACTAAACACACTCTAAAAGACTAAAGGGGAATACAAATCTAGACTAAAATATGTAGGCTTGAACATCGATCGGTAACCAACTATTTTAGATGGCTTCGGTTCATCGACCAATCACGTCAGCTTCCATGAAGGAATACAGCATCGAGCTGAAGAGGATAGGAATGATTCTGCTAACCATATGAAGTTGATCGGTTTCACGTTCTTCGGTGTGTCGTTTTTCTAAGCCAAAGATGCCGACAGAAAACACGCACAATGAGGAGGAGAAGAAAAGAAGAATGGTGCTATAATAACGAAGAAGAAGGCCTACGTTGCCAACTGATTAGTTAAAATCATTGATTATAAAATTCTTGTCTTTCGGAACAATCACTCCTCCGCAAATTGCAACTTAGACGAAATTTATTGGGCTCGATTGGAGGTAAGAGATCACCGCACTAACCATCAGATCACCAATGTCTCACTAGATCCTAAATCACTAGAAGCTCGTCGGGCTACATCTGATCGAGAAGATTCCAACTAGGACTCTTTGACTCCATCTCCGTTAAAGTCATTGAACCACTGATCACTCTCACTAGGTGACCGACTAGCTACAGCTTTGGACCAGGACACCGGTAATGTCGTACTGATGTGCTCTGACCGAGTCTTGATCGATGGTGACAGGGGAAGTTCTACGTAAAGAGAAATCCTAGTTTCTGAGAAGTTGGAGAGAGGGGAGTCAATGGATATCTTTTGAAAACCGTGTATTTGTCCTTCAAAACTAATTGTCTTAAACAACTTATACTTAAGGAAAGTTATTATACTGTTAAATGTTGAGTATTGTTAAGACTAGGTGCGTCCCAAAATAAGATATATTGTTGGACAAAAATATAAGATATATATATATACACATATACATATAGCAGACATATATTGTGATTCTGCGGCCGCCAATTCCTTCAAGCACACGGACATGCGCTCGGTTGAGTGAGAGAACTTGGAGCAGCGTCAACTATGATAGCGTCGAGTTACGTTGTTGAGTATTGCTTTAACTTGGTATTGCAGCAAAGCTTGGATTTGTTGTTGGTCAAGATCCATAATAGTAGGTGCAGTGGCACGATATGGGCGATGGCAAGATAGCATGACACCAGAATGTTGAATTGTAACGGTTTCTGATTGTGAAGGATCCAGAATTATGAATTCAGTGGGAATATAATTATGAACTAAATTTATAAAGCCAACAAATAAAAAATTGACAATTTTTAGCTTTGTAGTTGATAAAATTCAATCGAGTATTATGCATTCTTTTTAACATATCACATAAATAAAACTTAAAATTATAAGCATAACTAATCTCCTAAAATTTAAAAAAAAAAAAAAAAGAAGAACATTTCTAGAATATTTTGCTAGTTAACATAAGTTTACATATCGCACTATGTTAATTATGGCTAACTAAGCTAATAATTTTGAAAAGAAACTAAACTTTTGATATATTACTTTGCGAAATAAGGCTAGAGGAAAGGAAGTTACAAAATAATGATGAGATAGAATACCAAAATAAATAGCGGTAATAGATATTTAACATCTGGAGAGTAATAAAATAATACACAGAGAAAGGAATAGCAGAAATAGAAAGAGAGACTTTAGGGTAGGGATGGTAATTTGGCTCATGACATGATAATACGACACGAACTTGACATGAAAAAATGTGGGTTAGGGTTGGGAAAAAAGGGGTGCGGGTTGGTTTTGGGTCGAACCCGCATAACAGGATAGAAAAATAGGTTAGGTTCGAGTCAATCCGATGGACACGAAATCAACCCATAATAACCCGTTCAAAATTTTTGTATAATTCAAGTTAACTTGGTGATGGTCTTTTGGAATAACTAATTATGAGTTTATATTGTTTGGTGTTTTGAATTGGTCTTTTGTGAGAACTAATTATGGATTTATATAATTTTGTGTTTTAGATTGATCTTTAGTGATGATATATTGTTTTATGTGCTTGGTATAGAACTTAATTGTATGTTAAAATCTTCTTCTTCTTTTACTTTATTATTTTTTTTCCTTATTTTTGGTGGGTCGGCAGGTTGTGTTGTGTTAATTAACCCAAAATACTATGTTGGTGGGTTACCGCCGACCTGGCAAGTTGGGTTAGGGTTGAGGTTTTTTTTACCTGTATCGTGGGTCAGATCCGAGTTAGAGTTTTAACAATTTGTGTTGGCTTCAATCTGACACGAACCCAATCTATTGACACAAATTGCTAGCACTACTTTAGGGGAAGAAAGAGAAATTAAAAAGGGATAGAGATTTGTCAATGTGTATAATAAAATAAAAATATAGTTAAAAATAAAAGATTTCGATAAAAAATATATATCTTTGAAAAATGAAAAGGAGTTCCACGAGGCCAAAACGTGGGCTAGCCTATAAATAAAGCCCAAATGAGCTCTCCTAAAATAATAATAATAAAAAAAAACAGATTTCTGCTAGTTAACATAAGTTTACATGTCTCACTATGTTAATTATGGCTAACGAAGCTAATAATTTTGAAAAGAAACTAAAATTGTGATAAAAAAAAATATGAGAAATAAGACTAGAGGAAAGGAAGTTAAAAAATAATGAGGAGATAGAAAGAGAAATAAACAGTGGTAATAGATATGTAACAACCGAAGAGGAGTAAAAAAATACACAGAGAAGAAAATTATTGGAATATAGAGAGAAGGAAAAGCAGAAATAGAAAGAGAGACTTTAGGGGAAGAGAGAGAAATTAAAAAGGGTAAGAGATTTTGTCCATGGGATGGGAATAATAAAATAAAAATACAAGTAAAATAAATAAATAAATAAAAGAATTCGATTAAAAGAAATATATTTGAAAAATGAAAAGGAGTTCCGTGAACCCATAACGTGGGCTAGCCTACAAATAAAGCCCAAATGAGCGCTCCTACTCGTCAGCGGAGGCAGAACTTATAAACTTCTGAATACATAGCTTAGTATTGATTTCGACCCTTAAAGGAATAAACCTGTAGCACGTTTTTGTCCACTCCTCTCAAAATGCATCCATCATTGCTAACCGATACATAAGCAAAAGTGTGACAGTAATAGAATGGAAATAAATATTCTTAAAACCCGTTAATTTCTAAGAATATTAAAAGCAAGACGTCTACCAGGAAATAGGAATGAACATAAATTTATTGATTACAAAAGATTACAGAAAAACATACAAGATTGTCTAGAGAATCCTGAGAAAATTTCTATTAAAAAAAAAAAAAAAAGAAGAAGAAGCAAACGTAGAGTAAAGTAACAAACGAGGCTATTCATACTAAACCTTAATAAGAAAACAATTGAGGAATTAAAATAGAATAATTACACAATCACTTTTACATCTTCGGTTTTGGGTCATGACTAGAGCGAATGAAACATGTAACTTTGCCATCAACATCAAACGATCGATGATCAAATAATACCACGGGCTCCGTCAAGGTTCCTGCCTAGTTTTTCTTAAAAATGTTGCCGCCATGGTGGCCTTCTTTGCATCATCGGTTTCGAAAGGGATTTTGGACGAGCATTGGAAGAGTACATCTTCCAAGTCGATGGACGAAAGAGTAAAGGCCTCCACTTTTGTCTGGGACTTGACATTGAAGGTTGCAGCGGGGAAGTTGGAACGCAATGTTTCTCTCAATCGCCATTCCAAAAGTCTAATTCCATAGTAATCACCTCTCTGAAGAAGCTCCATGGGGCTAGAGCTACTCCTGAAGCGCCACGCAACGCCTTGTGTGATGAAAAGCATGAAATTGAGTGGCTCTCCCTCTCGAATAATGTAACTATTCTCTTGGTATACCACTGGTTTTAGGTAGCTGCAGATCGTGCCGTACACTACTTCATCCAAGTTTTCAAGCAGTGGCACCTATATTTATATATATATATATATTATGAATACACATATACAGTCCATATCAATGCACAAAATATGTTTTACTTCGTTTTATAGCTCATAATTAATGAGAATATACGTATAAAATTCACAGTTATAGCATCGTACAATAAATAAACAAATATACACAACAAAGATGAAATTTATCTAGAGATAGAAGAAAAGTACTTGCCTTCTTCACTATAGAAAAACATAGGTGTTTCTTGACCAGTTTACGAAGCATTGGAGGAAGAATGCATAGAAGGTTTCTGACATCGACGTCTTCGCCTTCTCGCATTTTCAATCTTACGAAATGCATGATCCTCAAGCTCATCTCATGAGGGATCTTGTGATATTTTATCCACGACTCTGCTTGTTTTTCTCTTTTTCCCTGGAGCATTGTAGTCACAAACTTCACAAACTCCTGTTCATCGTACAAGGGATCAAAGCATACATCAAGATAGTTCAAAAATTTAAAATACATATACATGTTTGTATGTCTGAGAAAGTATAATTATAAATAATCTAAATGTACATAAAAGGTTATACATGTGCGCTCATAGTTTTTCTTTGATAATAAATTCGAAAGAAGAACAACCATAGGGCCCATATTTATCTCTCTCGAACTTATATACCAATTAAGTAAGAAAACCTTCATTAAAAAAAAATATTTAGTGAGCAACCTTTTAAAAATAATTCTCAAACTTAATTTAATTCAAATTTATTAAATAAAATAAAAGGACAATACTGAAGTTTAATCCATAACGAGAGGCAAACTCTAAAGAAATAAACATGATTTGATAAATGATGAGATCACTAATGGATAATGAACCTGGTTTTTTAAATAATTAAAGAGAAGGAAACTAAAGTTTTAAATCAAATTTATTAAAAAGAAAGGAAAAAAATGAAACAAAAATGGAGAAAAATAGAATCCGTCCTCAATGCCAAATCAAACAAAACACACAAAGGGAAAAAAAAAAAAACAATTTATATAACAGGTAAACAAATCTAAATTAAAATTGAATACATTTATAATTCTTGAAACCCCTTCCCTTTGGACAAATTAGTGTGTTCCTGTCTCTTCACATCTTATTGAATTCTACCAATTGATCAATCTTAAAACTATCATCCCCATTTCTTCCCAAAAAAAAAAAAAAAAAAAGTGTATAATTAGTGGGGACCGCGCGACCTAGTTGGCCATGTGCTAGGAATTGTCTATATATATATATATATATATATATATATACTTATATCAATTATTCACTCAATCAGTTGATATAAAAAAAACTCAGAAGAAATGCACAAACTAAATATCTAAAATGAAAAGTAAAAAAAAAAAAAAAAAAAGGAGAGCTGAAAGAATCAGAAAATCCACGTCTCTTATGGAGAAAGGCCTACTTAAAATTTATACATGTATGTATATCTTTAACTCTCTTTAAAGCGTGAATGTAGGTTTTTATCCTCCCTTCCCTGTTCACCACATGGCGGTCATGACTGGTCATGTCTTTGCCACATGTTCATTCTTTTTTATTATTTTGTTTTGTTTTATTTATCTATTTCACATGCATGTGGTGCGTACTTGTCAACTACTATGCACAAGTGTGGTTATGTAAAAAAGCTCATTTTTACCGACCTTGTTTTGCTCGTGGGGAGGCCGCTGGCTGTTCTCTTTATTGCCTTCAATAAGAAGAAGGAGATGTTCGGCATCCACGTCTTGGCCTTGTTCAATTCTATGTCTTAGGTAACTCAAGAGGGGCTTCTCTAGCGAATTTGGGAGCTGATCAATTTCATTGCGGGATAGATACGATTTCATCTCTCGTCTTTTCTCAATTGATTTAGCCCTTAATTTCTCCGAATTTTTTCTTGCAATCTGCATGTATGTCTGTTCACAACAAATCAAGACAATCAATTTTGTTGTACCCCATTTTATGTTCTACCGAGTTTTGTTGGCTTTTAACATGATATTAAAAACACAGAAGATGGTTATAACATTTCTGAAAACATAAGATAAAACGTAATATTTTAATAGAATATAAGACGTGTTTACCATATACATATGCATATACATACACATACATACATACATACATATATATATATATATATATATATATGAGAACCAACCTCCAAGTTTCCAATGAGGTATAAAAATAGAAGCAAGCCCAAGATAGAAATAAAGACGGCAAACAAGTTTTCCTCTCTGTTGCTACTTGTTTGGAGGTTTGAACCAAAAGAACTGCAAAATTATGAATCAAGAAAAATATATGATTATTGATGAAAACCTGAACCATTAGTGTTCCAACTTAAAAGTGCTGTAACATTTATTTCGTTAAGACTGATATGAAACAAGATTGTATGATATAAATGTGGTTATTGCTAGACTCATATGATATAAAGAAGGTGCCGCAACTCGCATATCATGCAATAGACGCATATTTATTATATAAGCACTATATGATTTAAATTGTATAGAGTAAACTGTTTGGAAACAGAAACAATGGAAATATATATATATATATATATATATATATTACCAGAGATTTCGCAAGCCCCACCATAAACATCGAGAGAATTTGTCTAGAAAATTTGTTGAAACGAGTACACGAGATCCAATGGCTTCGGCATATATTCCGAAATCAAAGACCTCTGCATTTGGTGGATTGATCGGGCAGAAATCATTTATGAACGTCAAATTTGTCATTGGAATAATGCCATCACAGTCGAAAGGACTAGGAACGCATCCTGGATAACTTGTACATGCATGGTGCCAGCATGCTGTCTCTCGGTATATGGCATAGAAGTACCAAAAAGCTCCGAATATCTAGTAATTAAGATTACGTGAGGAGTCAAGACAAAAAGAGAAAAAAAATAAATAAAAAGGATTTCAACAAAGGAGAAATGAACCAAAAAAAGAAGAAAAGAAAAAAAGAAAAAAAAGAAGAAGCTATTATCCACTTAATTAACACTACTGACCTCCTCATTTACATGTTACAAATTTGATATGGTTTTGTGATGCCCTATAAATTTATAAGCTTGATTCATGAATTATTATTATAGATATCCTTCATTAATATACTTCTAATAAATTATTTTGATGAATATCAAATTTCAAGATCATGAGTGATAGTATATGTATTATCGGTGTGATAATGCCGATGATTTAACAATGTTGAGTTTCTCTATTTAAATGAGAAATTTTAAATACATAAAAGATGAGTTGAATGATATATAAATTTATATAAAAAAAAAATTTATTATGTCGTATTAGGGGGATAACGATAATTTTTGGGAAAGACTCTGATTTTTATTAGTAGGTCAATTTAAGGATCTTAGTATTTATTTTGATCATACTAATAGCTAAGCCTTGGGAGTATGATTGGGGAATTAATGTGTCACATAAATAGAAGATGAATGATTAGTATTTACTCATAGAAAATCCAAAGGTGGAAGATTAATAAAAAATTATGCTTGATTTGAAATCAATGGTGTAGATTTGATGCTAGAGAATCTTAGGCAAATCAATGGTCAAACTTTGGATGATAAGTGACCAATGAGAACTTATGGTAAGGATAGGTGTGATGGAAGATCCAATGGATGAGAATAAAGATGACAACTTTGGATCAATGGTGGAAATTGAAAGAAAGAAATACAAAATAAAATTGACTAGAACAAAGAGGGAATCGGTTTTTAAGTGTCAAAGCAAGGGGAAATGTGAACAATTGAGAAAAGAAGAAAGTGGTGCATGCATGCAACCACATGTAAGAGATGGCATGGTTTATTTTGGTAAGTTGACCTAAGAAAAAGACAGGTGAAAGTGACCCTTTGTCTCCACTTTGTTGAACCAAATTTCAACCCAAAAACCCTCCTTGAAGTGGCGGCAATGAAGGAGGAAATCAGCCAAAAATTTTTCAATTTTACCCCTCAAAATACAGCTCTCTTAAGGTTAAAGTTGGCTGAGAATAAGCCTCTTATTTTTCATTTTTTGGTCTCACACAAGTTAAGCTCAAATTCCCTAGCTTTCTAGCCACCACTAAGCTCAAAACAAAAAGAAGAACCACCAACACTATTCTCCATCTCCAACACCTCTCAAGCACTCTCCTCCCTCCATTGTCAAGCTCTAAGAAACCCCATCACCAAGATCGAAGAAGTGAGAAACGGAGTTAGAGGATGTTTTACTAGAGGTAACCTAGTTGTATTCTTCGTGTTTTAGTCTTTTTTTTTTAGAACTAAAGCATGATGCTTAGTTATGATCTTAATGTTAGACTTCTTCTTATCTAGGAAAAAGTTTTGCAAAGAAATTGGGAGGTTCGAGATCTTAAAGGATCCCCGGAGCATTTCGGTAAGATCTATGAACCTTGTTAAAGTTTATAGCTGTTGTGGTAATATAACATGCATTAGAAAATTTGGTATAAAAAATAAATTATATATTAAGATTCTACAGAGGATAAGCTTCATTTTAGGCTTTGGAATCACTTAATTTGCCTTTATATGTCTAAAGTTATATGTCTTTGAAGTTGTGATACAAAACTAAAGAGAAAATGAACCTCCGAGACACAGCATGGCCACGGGTTTATTATACTCCGAACCCTTTAGACTCAAAATTTTGGATTATAAGTTCATAAATCTAAAAACTATATTCTTTAAGCTTTCCAATAAGGTATCTTACGCCTTGAACAGATAAATGTATAATTTTTGACGGATTTTAAAAATTTAGGCTACAAACCTAAAATCCTTGCTGGAACTTTGTATTAGCTATGGGTTTTGTAGATTTTGAATCAGTAAACCATAACTTTTTGTAAAACTGTTCATATCATACAAAACAGACATTATAAGCTTTCCAATGACATATTTTTTGTCTTATTTGAACTTATAAGTAAATTGTTATGATTTTTCTAATCTTATCTATGAATCTGGATTTGTGGTTCAAATGTGAAACTAACAGTAACAAAACCTAGGTTGATATTATAAAACACTCAAGTACTATAGGAAATAACTTTACCACTGTAAAGAGACATCTTAAGCTTCAAAATGAGATATCATGTGTTTAAAACGGATATGCACATAAATTTTAATAAATCCCTTAAGATTGTAGTATAATCTGGTAATCTGAGACTTTACCATAAGCACTTAGAAAAACGTCCACATTAATATTTGAAATACTTGAAATCTTGGAAAACAAGTTATAAAGACAGAAACTAGATATTTCAAGCTTTCCAACAAGTCATCTAGTGTCCAAAACGGAATTATACTCAAATCTAAATAAATCTTATAATTTAAAATCCTACACCGATAAAATGATTAAATATTAAAATATGACATAAGGGTAAGTCATGACATATGAACATATTTAGTTATGAAATGAGTTGATTTTAAGTGTATGATCAAATAATGTGAAAATCCTAACTTTATAAAATTAAATTACAAGTTTTAAATAGACCAAGATAAAGTTTACTAGATGGTTACTGAGCATATACTAAGAGTTTACTTTAGCCCAACTAAATAAACATAACTAAGGGGATTGAATTAGCCCAATAATAAAAGAGAGGTATATCCATAGGTGATCCCTTGTCACCTTGATTGATTAATTAATTAATTAATGCATAACTAAATGTAATTAATAAAGTAAGTAATTAATTAATTGATTAATAATTAATTAATTAATTATAAGAGTTAACATATAATAATCAAGATTATTATGTTGAATAACTACATAATTATAATACATGATTAATTAGAGATTAATTAATCATTAATCATTGATATAATCATCAAAATAATTAGGGATGATTAACTAGAGATTAATCAAACATTAATTATTATGTAAATCAAATTATTAATTATTGCTATTAGAATTAATAATTAATAATCATTATATGAAATAGAATATTTAAGTAACATAATTAAATTATTAACAAGACAATTATTAATAAGTCAATTAAAATTATATAATTTAATTATCATTACTCAATTAAATAAGATAATAATTAACTATTACCTAATTAATTAGTTAATTAATTAGCCAATCAATTGATTAAGCAATTAATTATTATAATAATTAAATAATAATTAGTAGAAATTTATTTTAACACTTAATAATTAATAAGAATTAATTGTTAAGGTTAATTATGATATAAGTAAATTAAATTCATTATTTGTTATAAAATAAATGAATAAATGAATAAAGTAATATAAATATGATTCTAACTAATAATGAGATATTGTTAAATCAGGACAATTTCTCAAATCTGCATAGTAGGAGATACAACTCCGGAAGTTTAAGCACATAAGACAAGTAAGTACAAACCTCACCTATAACATATAACAAAATGTTTTTCTTTGTTGATGCTCTACGTTTGCTATGACTTGACTTGATGACGTGATGAGTATATGAGTTATACGTATTGCTTTGATTAACCATTTAATGTGCATAATTCCTCTTACACTGACATGATCGACATGCCTCACATATATTTAAGCCATAATGATAGATGCATAGTGACATGTAAATCTACACATTGTCACAATTAATAAGAATGAGGCAAATAAAATATAGGATTAAGTGTCGTACCAACCTCCAATTAGTGAGAGGATATGATAAGAACGAAAGTTATAAAATATGACCTTGGAGGTTGTTGGAGGGTCGCTCTCCTAACTCCCCATTGGTTGTGTGCATATGAGTACGACATAGGGGCTCTTCAGTAGACAAGATATGTAAATAATAGAATATAATTGAACACATATAGTTCACATGCATTTTAAAAAATTCATGATGTTACATGTGATGATATGATTTTATGAAAATGATTTGTGAGATATTGTTTGTACTTGCTGAGCGAAAGTTCATCATTGTGTGTTCGTGCTGTAGGTAACGTGGGTAAGCAGCCCGTTACTTAGATGTTTTATGAACTGACAAAACTGTACGGAGGCGATGAAGGACGGGAATGGGATACCTCCACGAATTAAATTTCCACATTTAGATTTCGTAAACTATTTTGTATCGACTATATTTATACTTATGTTCTAATGTTTTGGTACTACTAAACTAGTATGAGTATTTTACAAAAAAAGACTTTAAACTCTCTCCTTATAATTTATATGAAGTTATAACTTTTTAAAATATCAATTAGTTACGATTTTAAATTAGATAATTAGTTGCTAGAGGTTTTTAATTTCCTCAGTTAAAAATTTTAATGATTCTAACTTTTGTAGTACAAATATGATTTTTTTTTTAAATTTCTGTATTTTCAGAACCAAACATAAATGAGTGTTAAGACTAAATTAAATAAGAATAAGTAAGCTAGTTAACGATCCAAAAAGTCGGGTCGTTACAGGTTTAACTTTCTTATTATTGGTGGCCTTTTCTAGTCCTAAACCTGTGATTTCATATATAATAATATGGACATATAAATGTAGTATAATAATGCGTCTATACTATAAATAACATTAATGGTGATATGTGAACTTACATAACCGGTCATGATGTAGAGAAAAAAATTGAAGGAACCTTTGACCCATACACGTCCAGTGATGTTGTCAAAAGCTCGTTCAAGATCCTCGGCAGATAGGTAGACGCGAAGAATTCGGGGCACATATTGGAGCATAAGTAACAAGTTCAAGACCTTCCTTGTTGTCAAAGATCTCGACCCCGCGATCTTCGAAAAGTATTTTAAGACTATCACCTGCATAAATAATTAATTTTATATTATATCTCGTCAATTTATTAAGAGATATCGATTAGCCTGATAACCAAAACAAATCACTAATTAAATTAATCTACATTTTCAGGAGAAAATAAAGTGTTATAACCAGTTAATTTGTTACTTAAATGTTTGTTTGTCCCTTTTATGAAAAAGTTGACGAGATTCTACCCAAAAAAAGAAAAAAGAGAAAATAAGTTGACGAGAAAAGACATTAAGGCTACGAGAATATCCCATTTAGGCTGCCAATCTCACCTAAACCTATCCCTAGCTCAAACTCTGATTTGTTGAAATTAAAAAGAAAATTAAAAAAACAAAAACAAAAACATTAAGGGAATGATGAAAATATAGCTAGATACTACAAGGAATAAAATTGGAGACCCCAAAGGAGGAAAAAAAAAAAAAAAAAAACCCACGAGACAAACAAAAACTGGAGGTTGATTCTAGAAGACAGAGCCAAGACTTAAATAATTGGAAGACAATAATAAATATTTCTTGTTAAAAACTTTCAACTCAAAACCTAATGAGAAGAAGACAAGAAAAAAAGAATATTAAAAGTTTACAACAAGTTGATCCGTTATTTAGTGAGCTTATATTTAATTAGGAATTTGTATACCCAATCGCCAAAGAAATGCAGAAATATGGGAGAGAGAAACACCAAATAGGTGGTATATAAGATAAATTAATGCAAAAACCTAAAAGCTTGTCGGCCACTTGGTACTAGCTAGCTCTGCATTTGAAAAAGAGAAAGACGAAGAAAAACTACAGGACCTTTAAAATATTTCTACATTCTTATGGTAAACTATGTAGTTGTTGAAAAGTGAGCATCAATTAAAATACTTAATTACTAATAAAAACAACTAAGCACGTGAAGGAAGGAAGCAACTTAATCATGCTTTCAATGAAATCAAGCTGCACGCTAATTCATCTAATTAAAAACAAATGGTCCCCATTTATTGTAATGTAACGTCACTATGGAAGGAAGAAGCCAAATCAATCAAACTAATAGACAACAAGCTCTGATGTAACTCAATCAATCACACATTAAGGGTAGTTTGGAGTTGCTATGTTTTTGTCATAATTTCTACTTTTGCATAAGTAGAAATTCTAATTTATTCAAATAACTATTTAAATGTATTGAATTTTGTGCAAATGACTTTTAAGTATTATTATCGAACACAATATTTATATCCTAATTTGTAAAAAAGAATTTTTGAATACTGCAAAAGCATTACTAGACTAACTCTAACGCTCAAAGGTGCAAGCTGTATGAGGCAAGTCAGCAACTTTTTTGAAAGGCAGCAATTTAGTGATTGTTACGGACTATGCACTCCTATGTATAACTAATCATTCTCCACATTTTTGTAATTCATCACTTGTATTCCAAGCAGCAAAAACACACACACATGGGGGCTTATACACTAAAGTTGTTTCTAGTATTTGGAGACAAGAGCTCCATTTTATGTTTGTAACACAGCAACTTGCCATGATAAAAATTTTCTATTGCCATTTAACTTCATTACTGTTTCGCAAAATTACCAAAATCCCAATTTTATTATATTCCCATAAAAATAAAGATATAAATTTTCTATCCAATTTTTGATGTCCGCAAAATAGTGTCTAACAAATAATATTATGCTACATCATTTTAAAAAGTTTGAAATATTTTATGACTAATTTTTTTATATCTTAAAATCTAACTTCACTCAATGATATGTCAAATATAATTTGTTAAACACCATTTGAGACACCAAATTGGATAGAGGATGTAGATCCTAAAACTAAACTTCGAATTTCTAATTAACAGTCTAAAAATTAGGCTGAGGTTTACCTGTGGGAGAGGAATAATGGCAAGAATGTTGATTAGGAGGTTTAGCCAAGGAAACCCCGTGCGCATTGATAGGCTCAATTTGTTAGCCGTTTTTAAGGCACTTACATATCGAACAATGAGATGCAAAAAGTAAATAAAATCCGTGGCAGTTCGCAGAACGAGAGCTACTTTCTTCATGTTTCCGTCCATGGTAAGACACTTCTTCTCCTCATTTATGACGGGAATGAAGAGAAACAGTGGATCGATTGCAACACCAATCACACATGATGCCAGAAAAATCCTTCTCCACATCCGAGGGTACAGCATCCATGGGCTTAATTTTTGTTCCGTCTCTTGAGGATCGCCATAACTTCTGCTGAAGAGAAGAATATGTTTATTTCTATAAGAAAAGAACTTCCAAGAAGCAGTACCATTAAAAGTTTCAAGCTCCAAGCACGCATAGTTAGTCTCAATTGGTGTTTAACATGAGTGTGTGATTTGTTTTCAATGTATTAAAATTTTGAGTTCAAGTCTCAATAACAATTAATAAAATTATTTAAAAAAGAAAGGCGCGGAAAAGGCTGAAGGGCCTAAAGAAACTATTACTAACCCTTGTTCTAGATCTCCATTTTCACGAGTACTCATAGTTTAATCTTGATAAGTAATCGGTTAATATAAGCCGCCAACTGCTGGGAAGAAGAACTCCTTTCACGACCACAAAGTTAAGGTTGGTTCTTTACAAACCCTGCAGGTTAGCAAAATATAGCATTCAACATACTATGCAAGAAAAGGTGCTCATCAGTACGCCTACGCTAGCCATACAAATATAAAAGGAAGAAATATATTCAGAGCATATCAAGGGTGGGTGTTAAACGCCACAATAATGGAGGGTGGATCCTATTTGTGGGGTCCATGCTATATAGGATCCATTCTCTCATAATATGTGAAATTAAACATCACTGATACTGTGTAATATTGTTCTACCATGAAAGCGCCTAGGTAAACCAAAAGTAAACTTCAGTATGTAAGAAACCTAGTATATATCCGGGAACTAAAGTTTACAATTTATGGAGGTAGAGACTAGCAAGAGAACTAATTAATCAAATTTACCTTTTCGAATTGAGATGGAAACAAACAAAGCTCAGCAAGGGTACTCCAACTGGCCAAAATGAGATTTCCTGCAAAGCCCCCGACAAGTTTTGATAGTATTTATAGGAATAAACATCCCCTGCTAATTTGCTGCTAACATAAAAAACTATTGCAGCTATAATTTTTTTAAATAATAATAATAATTATTTTTTTTAGTAGAATTATGTCTCTACTGGTTGGTGAGAGTGAAACACATGAAAAATTTATGACTAACTTGAATCCAGCTAATATAGTGCTCTTATTACTTTTAGCATTTACTTTGGAGGTCAATACGAAATAATAAAATAATGTACAGCATTATATCAATTAGTCATCATTAATTAATTAAAAAATAGCATGTGGCCATCTAAGTTGATAAAATATATCGCAACATGGTTAAAGTATCAAAATAACAAGATTAATAATTGCAACTAACTTCTCCCTTATTGGATAATTACACGTACATGCAACTACTATTTATGTCTGGCAGATCCAACGTCCCTAGTCACCTCCAAAGGAAAGAGAATTTAAAAAAACAAAAAAACAAAAGAAAATTCATTTGAGTTCACATTAATTGCCAGGTCAACTTATATTAATTAAAGACCTTCTATCAAAAAATATCATTAATTAAAGACTAATATAGCACTATACGAGGTCAACAAAGTTAGCTAGTTTTCAATAAGGATGTTTGCATTTCAATATTTTACGTGATTATAATTCATTAATATTATTACTTCCTATTTGCATAGAATTACAAAGCATGAAGTTAAAACAACTCAATTTGAACAAACTGACTGTTCTTGTCCAAGATAGAGAGCAAAGAAATACCTAATTTGATGATTCTTGTTTTACGTTAGGGAAAATTAATATGAGAATTCAGCGGTAAGATATCGGTTGTAAACCCTTAGATATAATATTAAGTTTTGAAAGTTTCTACTTAGTTTTTTTTGGTTCAAAAGTAAGCCCTATTCGGTTTTGTATTGTTTTGTGTATTTTATGAAGAAGGAAGCAGATCGAATTAGTTGAAAACAAATAAAAATTAAAATCTAGATTTCAATTTAATTTTTACATTTTTGGTTACATATTAATAATCAAGACTTCCACAATCAAAACCTTTGAACGATGACCAGGAAAAGTTACAGCACAATTCTAATAAACTTATCGATCTGAATAGGACAAATATTGGAAGCCGATCGACAAATAAAAGTTGACATCTCTCTGTCTCTCTCGTCCACCATCCACTCTATATTGAGTCAATGGTCTTAAAGAACACAGTGGAAAAATTCTAAAATATGAAATGTTCACACTCATGCCCCCATTTTTTATATATATGCGCAGTTCCCGCAAACATTTGCACGTGACAGGAGCTTAGAAGTTTAATTAATCACTTGTCAAGACTCCAATGTCAATATATATTTTTTAAGTGTAATTAATCACTTTAATCACTTTTCAAGACTCCAATGTCAATATATATTTTTTAAGTTTAATTAATCACTTGTCAAGACTCCAATGTCAATATATATTTTTACGTACGGCATATATATATATATAGGATTAGTCTCCTATCCGGTATTGGATGTTATTCGGTAATGTAAATTTCAGTTAATATAAATGTGAACTTCAATTATAAACAATGTGAATTCATGTAGAAAAAAATATAAAATAAGGGGTATTCACATTCACTTTAGCTACATTTTCTTTTGTAAGAATTTACATTCCTAGTAACTAAAATTTACATTTAGAATAACTGAAATTCACACGCTGAATATCATACGGAATCGGATACGAGACTTTTTGTATGTGTATATAAATATATGCATATATGTATTTTAAGCGTTCATTTTCAAAGGTTACTTTTAAATTTTCTTTTTACATTTTTGAAGACGCGAGCCAGCACCTAGTCTCGCTGACGCTTTTATTTTTATTTTTTTATTTTTTATTTTTTTGGCAGCCTGAATTTATCAATGTTTGATAGCTAATTGGACTTTTCAAAATTTTGACCATTAAGACCTTACATATTTAGAAATTCGTTTCAATTATATAGTAGCTATTGAACCTCGATTAATCCATGCTGTCATGCAAAATGCCAGAACTCAAAGAACTAACAGCAAAACAGAGATGAACAAACGAAGACAGAGATTTTATTGAGATTAACCAGAGAATTACACCCTCTAGAGACTCTAAGATTCAACACACTTAAGAAACCTAATTCTACAGTTTCTCTCTCTACTCTGTTTCCCAATTCTCTCTCGAGAATTCTCTTACTATCTCTCACCTGTAACTCTTATTCTTTCATTATAGAAAAATAGAAAAACTAAGCATATTTATACTAACCACAATATTTACATGAAGATGTATATGCAACTAACTAAAACTAACTCTAACTAACATCGTTACAGCCTTCATCCTTTCCCACTGTCAACACAGCACTCCACCTGTGCACCATCTATACAGTCTCAATTTACTTGTCGTCTACATTACTTGTCGTCTACACAGTGGACTACTGATGTTCTGTCCACACACCAGCTAGTAATGAAGCAGACCACTTCAGATTCACTTTTTCCTTTTTTTATGTGTCTCAATTCTCAACACATGCAAATGCATTTTTCTTTTCAGGTACTAAAGCACCTGAAATCTTTCGTTGGTTAGCAAATTAGACCCTGAGGTTTTTTGTTATTATTATTATTACTACTTTTTTTTTTGAAAGTATTATATTACTAATATTACTATTATTACTACGATTATTACTATTACTACTACTACTATTATTATTATTATTATTATTCTATCCAACTAAAAACAATATCCAAGTAAAAACGACAACAGTCTTGAAAAACCATGTCAAATGAAAACGACATTAGCATCAGAAAACGACGTCAAATAAAGAGGCAGTGTAGTGGAACTGGAGCTTTATTTCTTAGTGCTGAAATGGTCTTAGAATCAAACGTCATTTGACCTACCTCTCCTGTCTAATTAACTATCAAGTCTTGTGATAATTATGTATATACGACAAGAATTTCAGCAAAAAGAAAAAAGAAAAAAAAAAAAACGACAAGAAAGCAGAAATAACAACTCACTCTGTGTTTTAAACTAAATTAGTGACGTACTCCACTTGGATTAACTAATGATTCATTTGAATCATAGGTTTAGACCCATAATTCAAATAGTTTTTCTTTGAGAAAACACGGTAGAAAAATGTTTTGAAAAGTGGGTTTAAAACGAAAGAGCCAAATTGGAGCTAATTATTTTCAATCCTATACTATTTTTTAAAACTTGTTATTATTTTCAAATGAGAGCCAAATGAGAGCTAATTCTATACTAGTTAACTTATAATGTCCAGCCGTAAATTAAACTGCTCATGAATGTGATGTTTTCTTGCCCTTCTCTTCCAAATATAACGCCGAAATCCTCGTTGCAACGAAGCAGCCGCGAAAGGCTTCAAGCCCTCAGACGTGAATTCGGTTGAGCGGGGAAATGGGAACTTCCCCCAGAAACTAGAAAGTAGATGCTCCAAGTCAATGGTCATAAGAACAAAGACTTCAACTTTGGTATGGCATTTTAGCTTAGCTTGGGATATGGGGAATTCGGAATAAGATGTTGAGCTCAATTGCCACTCTACAAGTTGTTTTCCATAGTGATCGCCTTTCTGAAGGCACTCCATGGGACAAGAACTACTTCCAAAGCTCCACACAACGCCTACCGTGACGAAGAGCATCATATCAAGCGGTTCGCCTTTTCGAAATATGTAGCTCTTCTCTGTGTATGTCACTGGCTTGAGAAGCCTGCATATCATTTCATATACACTTTCAGCCATATTTTGAAGCACTGGCACTTAAAGTCATGAGTTAAGTCAATTTAAAAAAAAAAAAATTTAATGTGCGAAATTTTTTTTTCAAATTAAATAGAGGCATGTAGTTTAACATAAAATAAATGGCATAAATGGAGCTTTTTGAAAATTTCTTAATGAATTTGAAATTTAAAAGGTATAAATTGAGCTCAAACACATTCAATTGACTTGCTTTTTTTAAGATAGGAAAGCAGAGGTTTTTCTTGAGTGACATGCCAGGTGCAAAGGGAAGAATATGAATTAGATGTCCAACATCAACATCTTTGCCTTCTTGCAATCTCAACCGCACGCAGCGCATAATCTTCAGCTTTAGATCCGGATGGTGTTTTTTGATATCCATAGCTCTGCCTTTAGCTCCGTTGTGTTCTTCTCGTGCTTTTTCACGTCCAAGATTTTTGTTACCCACGCTGCAAATGTCTCTTCCACAATGAATATAAGTAAGTACATATTTAAGTTAAGTTCATCATGATCAAATTAGTTAAAACACTTGTTAATGCATATGATTATATGTAAGCATCATGTGACCTCGCTCTTGTGGTGGCCATCTGAATGCTCTTCTAGAAGAGAAAAAAAAAAAAAGGCGTTTGACATAGAAATCTTTGTCTTCTTTGATTGTTCGTTGCAAATATCGCATGATCACTTTCTTCTTGTGATCGGGGAGGTTGGAAAGGTGCGAATCTATTTCGGGTTGTTTGATGCGTTGTCTTCTGTCTTGCCTCTGATTTTGTAGTTGCCAACTGCATACAAGTCTGTTGACGATATTAAGAAGATTTAGTCCCCGTAGACGAGTAATTAAGACCTTCTCAAGTAGTTAACTATGTTTAACTAACATAAGAATTCTTTAAACCTTTATAAATCAATACCGCTTCAAGCGCAATATTATTGTTTATTTAGATAAATTTTATATTGGGAGCTTTATATTAAGCTTAAAGAAAATAAGATTGGACTTATACAAAATTAAATGACAGTTTTGATCATAGGTTCGAACTGGAAAATTCGAAACGAGAATTTAAATTAAGGTGTGTTTGGGAAAGAAAAAAATGAGTATGGTACATATTTTAAAAAAATGAAAATTTAGATTTGAATTTGAGTTGAAAGGAGTTGAAAATTTTGGATCCAAAATGGTGATCCATACACATTAAATATAGAAGATCAACCTGCAGATTTCCAATGAGATAAAGAAACAAAAGCAACGCCAAGATAGAAATAAGAACTGCAACCAAGTTTTCCACTACATAGCTGCTTATGTCAAGGTTTTGACCAAAAGAACTGCAAAAACAAAATCCAAAAAAATATGGGATATATGTAATATACTCATTAGAACCAATAAGAATTGGGGGAAAATTAACCTTAATTATATGCATGTACCAACCTTAAATTGCGCAAACCCCACCAAAAACTACGAAAGAATTTTCGTACAAAATCTGTTTTTGTGAGTCTGGAAGACTCGACGGCATCAGCAAATATCCCGAAATCCAGAACGGCAGAAGTTGGTGGATCTACGGGGCAATACTCATTTAAATACGTCAAATTCCTCATCGGAATAGTCCCACGACAGTCAAAGGGACTAGGAACACAACCGGGATATAGTTTTTACATGCATAGTGCCAACATGCTGTCTCAAGGAAAATGGCTTAGAAATACCAAAAGGCTCCAAATACCTAAGATATTACAATCCAAGATAACAATTAAAAAAAAAAAAAAAAAAAAAAAAACCCCTAAACTTCTCTTGATTAGACTTTTTTTTTTTTTTTCATAGTTTAGTCATTACAAGATTATTAATGTAAATTAGGTACCGTAAGGTGTCCTTACGTGACCAAAAATGATGTGGAGAAAAAAGAAGGCACATCTGACCCACACACGTCGAGTGAGAGAGTCAAAAGACCTCCCAAGTTCCTTGGCAGATAGGTAAACGTGAAAAATTCGAGGCACATATTGGAGCAGAACCAACAAGTAAGATCTTCCTTGCTATTAAATATCTTGTCCTACGCTATGTTTGCAAAGAATACTAAAACTGTCACCTACAAATTCATATAGCATGTCTGGTCAACCTAATTGATGAGATAATCAAGTCGATCAACGAGTGCTTAAAAAAAAAAAATGGCTATGTACTGAGCATACTATTGGTAATTAAATATGTGTTTATAACATCGAATGCCAATCACATAATTACAATAACGGCAAAATCAAGTAATAATTCAAAATTCAATAAAATTCGAATGAGAATATCAGTTAAAACAGTACCAAAAAAAAAAAAAAAAAAAAAAACCTCAACACAAAACAGTAAAGTTATGGACTGTTAGACATTCATCAAGTTCCTCTAAGTTTGTATATGTATTCTTAAAATCTAACATAATAATCCAAAATAATGCTGATGATTTTTTTTTTTGGTTGTCCTTTTAAAAAACATTCTCCAAATTTCACTAACTAAAAAATCCTCAAAATTTCTATTGAAAAAGGACATTATTTAGATCATGCTCATAATAAGGGTGTTTTCTTTTTTTTCTTCCAAAGCCAAAATAGCAAAACAATAATAATAATAATATGGATAGGCCAAGCTCCTTAGCCATTAATTGTTAGTGCAATTCTAAGCCGAAAAATTAAGTGCACTACATAAGCTAAATCCGTGACGGGTCGCAGAACAAGAGCCGCTTGCTTGATGTGTTCGTCCATATATTGCTAGGCACTTCTTTTCCTCGTTTATTATGGGAATATAGAGGAACAACGGATCAATTGAGACACCAATCACACGTGATGTGCTAGGAATATCATGTTCCACAACCAGGGTACGACGACCCCGGGTTTAATATTTTCTCTACTCTGTTGTCGTTTCGAGGACGTCCTCCTTCTTTGATGGGATCAAAATATATATTGTAATATCGCCACTCAAAATCCATGCTGATCAAGAGAATTGCAACCTTTAGAATAGTTCCAAACGAAATAATTGAAATTCTCATGATAATTTTGATAATTATGTAATAACTAAAATTTTACAACATTATGATTACTTGTAAGGAAACTTATGCTGTGTTATAAAGTTACTTATGTAAAAGCCTGAGTAGGGTTTTTATTGAATTTATAAGTTCTCATGATGTTACGAGACTTAAAAATGATTGCTTAACCAAGTATGTGACCTTTTGAGTAAAAAAGGTAGAAAACTTCATGATTTCATGGTGGTCAAAGTTTGACCTAAAAAGTCAAAGTTGACCAAAAAGTCAAAGGTTGACTAGAAAAGTCAACCATATGATGATACTGTTATATGACAGGCAGTATGGAAAATATACTGCGAAAAACCATTTTTACGGATAAGATAACAAGATTAAGATCTAAAATCACCATAGAAAAATCAAGCACATAAATTAGGGTATCATGGGCTAAAGGGCTTCAAATTATAAGAAAATTTTTATGCAGTCAAATTTTACACAGATAAATTTTGGACTGCAGTTTAGTGTCAAGATATTGTTATTAGTAACTAACAGTATTTAAAATATCTGTGTTAGCATGAAATTGGACTGCGTATGAAGGAAAAAGCCAAACAAGCCTAAAGGGTGATTACCTCACCCACCTTTTTATTTATAACCTCATTAAGGAATTAAGTAAAAATTAGAAAGAAATCTTGACTCTAGAAGCACCTAATGGCTGGCCGCCTAAGACACCATTTGTGCAAAATTTTGCTTCTCCAAGGACCAATTAGCAGTTTCAAAAAGTTTCCCTTCACCTATAAATAGGTGAACAACTATTCACAAAAATTAGAAACTCTAGCCAAACCTTGTCAAATTTTCCTCTCAAAAATCCGGATTTAAGGAAGTAAGAAAGAAAAAAAATCTTGCAAAACCAAGAATGATTAGGGTGTTAGGGTAGTCGGATTTCTTGAGTGAAACCAACAAAATTTGAAAAAAAATTTGGAAACCCATTTTGGCTATTAAGGCCGGTTGTGGGGAGGAAGGAAAAAGGAGAAGAAAAAGCTAAGTGTTGGCCGGATTTTGAGTCTAGTGGTGGTCAGAATTCTAGAGCAAGGTTGGTGAAAATTTTTGGAGCTAAGCAAGCCAAGGGACCGGTTATTGGTGGAGATAAGGGGAAAGGAGAAAATCAAGAAAAGCCTAGCCAAATCCTTGAACCAAATTGAGGTAACTTCCTTTAAAACCCTAAGCTCCTCAATTCAAGATTTAATTGAGAGATTTAAGTGTATTTTCAATAAGTTTGTATGAGCATAAGCTCAATTTGAGTTTTGCCCTAGGTTAGGATTAGGGTTTGTGCTTGATTTGATTAAGGGTGGTTTGGTTGTTTTTATAAGTTTGCATGATTCAATGTTTATGTTTGCATGACTAGTTAAGTATGTTTGTTTGACGAATGATATGCTATATGTCCCCACTATGTGCTAAGCATGATGAATATGAATTTGTGTATGTTAGGTTGCTAGAAATATTGTTATGAATGATTTGTGCAACCTAAAACCAAGCAAACCTTAATTGGTGTAATTTGAGTAATAATTTGCATGGGCTTGATTGGTAATGTGTTTAAAGAAAATTTACATTAGAAAAATGTTGCATGACTGATTTTAGGCTCTCGATATGGTCGGTTGAGGTAGAGTGCACGTATTAGGACGTAAAACAAATTTAAAACCAAAAACTACCATTTTCAGGTGAAAACTGGCCAGTTTCTGGAAGAATAGATTTTGAGGCCTTTAGAGGCTGAATTTGGAAAAACTTAAAACATGAAAGTTGTAGAGAGGGTTTTTCCTAGGGGGCTGCGTGAGCAGTTTTTCAAAATAAGGCTCTAACGGCCTCAGTTTATGCAAAAATTCGAACCTGACCGTGCCCAGGTTTTATGCACGGCCAGGTGTGTTTAACTAAGAAAATGAGTGGGTTAGAGTCCGAACCAGATTTTGAGTAAATATGAAAGTTATAGGATTTTTCGAGATATAAAACTTTCATAGAGAAAACTTTTTCAAATTCAATTTAGATTTTTAAATAAAATCAGATTTCAAAAACTATACAGGAAACAGGAAATTCCTGTACAGGATGTTCTAAAACAGTACACGAAAAGATATTTCTGCACATTCATCGAAAAATTTGACTGTGAAAGACTATTCCAAAGGCAGTCTCCAACACTTAATTATTTTTAAATATTACCTAAAAACTACAATTCTTCATAAGTTGAACAAAGGAATTTTAGATTTTGAAATATTAAGTTTTCCAAAAAGAAAGTTAAAATGGGTTTGTAAAACCAAAGTTAAGTTTTAAACTCAAGGGTAACTTAATGTAACCCAATAAGATATTATATGGTTAAGGGCAGGGACATATAAATGTTGGTTGTATTACCAACAGTTTTAACACTTACCTATGTCCTTTATTATAGCAGAAGATAACCTAACCTGCTGAGGTATCCTGAATTGGATCAGCCCGTTATCGGACATAGCAGACAAGGTAAGTACAACTCTGCCTACAGCATAGGCTTTTTGGTTGTGTTACTTGCATTAGAATGATGTATGTTATGATGTATGTTATATGCTATGATTTGGTGTATCAAGTAGATTGCATGGCTAAGATATGATTATAAATTATGTTCATGTGACATCATGAGACATGTCCACAAATAATAAGAACAGGATCAAGATGACATAAGAACAAGTAAGCATGATTGCAAGCAAGCTTGCCTGTGTCGGGCCGACCCGGGTCAGGTCGGGTTGGACTATGGTTTGAGTTGAAAATGGTTTGGCCGTCCCAACCACTCCATAGTTGCGCGCCCGGTACCGACACTCATGATAAGAGGCCCATAAACAATATAAGAAATGAAAGTATATATTATGGAAGCATGATAAGAATGAAAAAGTAAGCATAATGAAGCATAATTGGATCATGCATGATTAGAATATGTTATGTGATATGCTATGCTAAGTTTATAATTGATTGTGTTGCGGATAATATAGTTGTACTTGCTGAGCGAAAGCTCACGTCTTATGTCTATGCTGTAGGTAAACAACCTACTGGCGATTTCTGATACAAGATGGTGGAGCATGGCAGGGCAACTGTGAAACGTGGGAATGATAAGCCGCTACGTCTTCTGTTAATTCATGTTTAATATTTTATGTTCAAATTATTACAAACAGTACTCCTATAGTTAAAAAAAAAAATTTCATTACATTGTTAAGTAAATAAGTATGTAAGACAAGTTAAGTATGTATATACGTATGGTAACGGTCCGTGCTAGACGGGTCGTTACAAATTAATTAGCAAATAAAAGTAAAATTTATGAGTCGTCAGCAAAACGGAGACAAGGAAGAAAAGAAAAGAAAAGAAAAGAAAAGAACAAGTACTGCAGTGATGTTGTATCTTTGTCTTCAGGATTATTCGTAGCTTAATTACAAACTAATGCACTCCTCCTTGAATTTTTACTCCTTTCAGTAAGCTAACTAAAGAGTAAACAGAACACTGCAGGATATGAAAACAAATGGTGATCATCAATGACGAAGCACGAAACCACATCGTTTAAGAAAACATGATTTACTAGCGCAAAATTCCTTATAAACACAACATAAACGAGCTAAAAGAAAAAAAAAATCCAACAGTTAAAAGAGCTGTTGTAAAAAACCCTTCCGTACCATAAATTTTTTAATTTTGGATATGTTCTCAAAATTGTAATTTTAAGTTTTAAATTCATGATAAATTTATCCCATTTTTGGGTCAAAAAATGATTGTGACCAAACTAAATTGAGGAATTTACTCTGTGTAGCTTTTTAGATACACTTGCAATCCAACAGTCTTATGTTTAAAGAAATATAAGGAATAAACTTGCAATCCAACAATAATTATTAGATATTGTGTTTAAAGAAATATAAGGATTAAAAAAAGTTAAAAATTATATCTCCATTAAGCTAAGCTTCTAGCACTATATATTCATCACTTACTAGATTGAGAGGTTCAATCTTGAAGAAATCCAAAATATATAGTGTATTTTTTATAGGCTAAAAATATAAGGTATAAACTAGCTAGTAAGCATAATAATAGTTAAAATAAGAAATCATAATGTCCAAAGATTATAGTTGTATTCTCATTCAATTATATTAATGTTTTAAATATTACATTTTAAAATCCGCTGTAAATTTTAAAATAAATAAAAAATAAAAAACTCTCCACTAGTAACAGAAAACAACATATTGCCTTGAAGCTGTCCTTGTGGTAACGCTTGGCTTTTGACGTTTTCTTTTAATCTAATTGTCAATATTATGTTGAACGTTTGTTGGGATGTGCTTTAAGTTCGTGTTTATTACGCTTTAAAGTTCATGTCCTTAACGATTTATCTTTCGTTAATCGTAGGTATTTTTGTTCCTTAGTACTTTGTTAATCTTAGGTATATATGTTAATTGTTCTATAGTTTAATTTTTTATTCTCGAAAAGATTCTTTTGCCACAACCAAGGGACAAGGATAAGGCCACTGGAACATTGTTGGAACGTGCTAGGTTTAATTGGTTTCAATATGGATGTTTATATTTTGAATAATATTTCTACACACACACACACACACACACACACACACACACATATATATATATATATATTATTGCATAAAGATATAAACCAGCTCTTTTAACATACTCTTGACTTTTCTTGTTCAAGGCTGAGAGCAGAAAAAGACCCATTTAATAATTCTTGTTTTGTTAAATTAAGAAATTCAAAATTCTGCAGTAGAATATTGTATTAATAAATCATTAAATCTGTATTAATTAATTCAGCATATTTTTTATTTTGATCTAATTTAATATATAAAAACATACAATCACTAGAAACAAATGTTATAATGCAAAAGCTCGTAAAAATGCTAAATTTTATAGGTGACAATACTATCAGCAGGCTGATTCTTTCTTTCTTTTGTTTTGTTTTGTTTTTTTTTTTTTTAAAGCCAGAACTACTAATTTTAAATTAATAAAAAAAAAATTGATCTGCTAGCCATACAAGACTTGAAATTAGTATAAAAGTAATAAAGTCTAAATTCAATTTGATTTTTACTATTTTGGATCCATTCATGACGACTTCCACAACCAATTAAGACCCAATATGAACGATGACCAAGTCACATTTTATATCAAATCAAGTAAAAACGAAAGCCAACAAATTAAAAATTCACCTCTTTTATTTATTTATTTATTTATTTATTTATTTATTATTATTATTATTATTATTATTATTATTTTCAATACAATCCCCGTCAGTTATATATTCAGTCAATGATCTTAAATAACGCAGAGGAAAATTATATAATGTTAAACACTGTCCCAATTTTATATGCAGTTCCCGTTAGACCGCGTAAGCTTGAAAATGTCTATGTGGATTATATATATATATATATATATATTAATTTATAATATAAGCGGACATTTTCTTATACAACTTTTATATTTTTCATCTTCACATATTAAAATCTACTATTAAATTATTTATCGTGAAGAACATTTTAAACACAAATATTTTAAACGAGTTCCAGATAAATGAAAGGAAAGGCTCTTGGAAAATGAATTAATTGATAGAAAGAGAAACATAATTACAAGTTCGTTGATTTATTAAATAAGTACTTGTTTGTTAGGCTCTTCCTTAGTTCTGATATCAACATTGTTCCTATTTAGAGCAGGTTATATATATATATAATTATATATATATATATTGGACAACTATATTCATAAGAAAAACCGTATTAACTTTCCTGTTAACTTCTTGAAAAAAAAAATGTCATGAAACACTAATAAACAGTTATCCTTAAATAATAAAGTAATAATAATAAAAGACTAAAAGGGAATACAAATCTAGACTAAAATATGCACCGGATTACGTTTATACGTTGTTAGGATAGAAAATAATAATCAATTTTCATGACTCCTACATCACGAGGGCCAACTTATTCCTAGTCTCCATGACGCTGCTGCTTATTTATTTGCAGTCGTACACCCTGAATTTATCAATGTTTGATAGTTTAGACATCAAAACCTTTGACTCTGACAAATAAGACCTTAAATTTGAAAATCCGTTGCAATTATAGTTCAGTAGCTAACTGACGGAAATACCTTTTTTTCTACCTAAACGCACTCAAAACAATTGAGATCCTAATTCTTATTCATTTAATTGACTTCCATTTTTACTTAGACCACTTTGTCAAGAATTGTAAATTTTAAAGTCCTAAATGCAAAAATTAAAAGTTTTGAGTCTAATTCATAAATGTCAATAAATTCAAAGTGCAATAGACCCCAATCTTTTAAAGGTGGAATTAAATGCGGAAGATGAAGTCTAAAATTATTAATTTTTATTTCTCTTTTTTATAACGATAATAGAGCAACTACTAAAAATAGTTCTTAAAAAACTACTAAAAATAGTTAAGACAAAGTTACGAATGTAGTAAGGGGCTACTGGGAGCACAATCCCAACCATTATTATTATTATTATTATTATTATTATTTATCATTCTACTCTGATGATGCAAAAACAAAAAGAGAAGGGGGAAAAAAGATAAATATCAAAACACCAAAACACAAACTAAAGGGTGAGGAGAGATGTAAATCAGAAAGAGAGTAAACGTTTGGGGGAAAATTTAGGGAGAAAATTGGAGTAATTCTCATAAATAAAGCCCAAATGAGCTCTCCTACTCGTCAGTGGAGGCACAACTTACGAAGTTCCGAATACATAGCATAGTATTTATTTTGGGCCTAAAAAGAAGAAACCTGTAGCACATTTTTGTCCATCATTGCTAACCAATATATAGGCAAAAGTGTGACAGTAATAAAATGGAAATAAATCTCTTAAAACCCGTTAATTTCTAAGAATATTAAAAACAAGACATCCACTAGGAAATCGGAATGAATAAGCATAAATTTATTGATTACAAAAGATTACAGAAAAACATGTAAGATTGTCTAGAGAATCCTAAGAAAATTTCTATTAAAAAAAAAAAAAAAACAAAACAAGAAGAAGCAACCGTATAATAAAGTAACAAACGAGGCTATTCATACTAAACCTTAAGAAAACAATTGAGGAATTAAAATAGAATAATATATTACACAATCACTTTTGCATCTTCGGTTTTGGGTGATGACTAGAGCGAATGAAACATGTAACTTGCCATCAACATCAAGCGATGGATGATCAAATAATACGACGGGCTCCGTCAAGGTTCATGCCTAGTTTTTCTTAAAAATATTGTTGCGGCCATGGTGGCCTTCTTTGCATCATCGGTTTCGAAAGGGATTTTGGACGAGCATAGGAAGAGTACATCTTCCAAGTCGATGGACGAAAGAGTAAAGGCCTCCACTTTTGTCTGGGACTTGACATTGAAGGTTGCAGCGGGAAAGTTGGAACGCAATGTTTCTCTCAATCGCCGTTTCAAAAGTCCAATTCCATAGTAATCACCTCTCTGAAGACGCTCCATGGGGCTAGAACTACTCCTGAAGCGCCACGCAACGCCTTGTGTGATGAAAAGCATGAAATTGAGTGGTTCTCCCTCTCGAATAATGTAACTATTCTCTTGGTACACCACTGGTTTTAGGTAGCTGCAGATCGTGTTGTACACTACTTCATCCAAGTTTTCAAGCACTGGCACCTATATATATATATATATATATATATATATTATGAATACCACATATACAGTCCATATCAATGCACAAAATATGTTTTACTTAGTTTAATAGCTCATAATTAATGAGAATATACGTATTAAATTCACAGTTATTTGCATATCGTACAATAAATAAATAAATATACACAACAAAGATTAAATTTATCTAGAGATAGAAGAAAAGTACTTGCCTTCTTCACTATAGGAAAACATAGGTGTTTCTTGACCAGTGTACGAAGCATTGGAGGAAGAATGCATAGAAGGTTTCTGACATCGACGTCTTCGCCTTCTCGCATTTTCAATCTTACGTAATGCATGATCCTCAAGCTCATCTCATTAGGGATCTTGTGATATTTTATCCATGACTCTGCTTGTTTTTCTGTTTTTCCCTGGAGCATTGTAGTCACAAACTTCACAAACTCCTGTTCATCGTACAAGGGATCATAGCATACATCAAGATAGTTCAAAAATTTAATATACATATACATGTTTGTATGTCTGAAAAATTATAATTATAAATAATCTAAATGTACATAAAAGGTATATAAATGTGAGCTTATAGTTTTTCTTTGATAATAAATTGGAAAGAAGAACAACCATAGGGCCCATATATATATCTCTCTCGAACTTATATACCAATTAAGCAAGAAAACCTTCATTAAAAAAATTAAGTGAGCAACCTTTAAAAAATTATTGTCAAACTTAATTTGCAATTCAAATTTATTAAATAAACTAAAAGGACAACGCTGAAGTTTAATCCATTACGAGAGGAAAACTCTAAAGAAATAAACATAATTTGATAAATGATGAGATTACTAGTGGGTAACGAACCTGGTTTTTTAAATAATTAAAGAGAAGGAAACTAAAGTTTTAACTCAAATTTATTAAAACGAAAGGAAAAAAATGAAACAAAAATGGAGAAAATTAGAATCTATATTCAATGCCAAATCAAACAAAACACACAAAGGGAAAAAAGAAAAAACACAATTTATATAACAGGTAAACAAATCTAAATTAAAATTGAATATATTTATATTTCTTGAAACCCCTTCCCTTTGGACAAATTAGTGCGTTCCTGTCTCTTCACATCTTATTGAATTCTACCAATTGATCAATCTTAAAACCATTATCCCCATTTCTTACAAAAAAAAAAAAAGGTGTATAATTAGTGGGTACCGCGCGCGACCTAGTTGGCCATGTGCTAGGAATTGTTGATATATATATATATATATATATATATAGATATACTTATATCAATTAGTCACTCAATCAGTTGATTTAAAAAAAACAAAAAAACAAAAAAAAAAAACTCAGAAGAAATACACAAACTAAATATCTGAAATGAAAAGTTAAAAAAAAAAAAAAAGAGCTGAAATAATCATAAAATCCATGTCCCTTATGGAGAAAGGCCTACTTAAGATTTATATATGTATATGTATATCTTTAACTCTCTTTAAAGCGTGAATGGAGGTTTTCATCCTCCTTTCCCTGTTCGCCACGTGGCAGTCACATAGTGGTCACGATTAGTCAAGTCTTTGCAACATGTTTTTTTTAATTATTATTTTACTTTATTTTATTTGTTTATTTCACATAAACGTAGTGCGTACTTGTCAACTAGTATACACAAGTGTGGTTATGTTAAAAAGCTCATTTTTACCGACCTTGTTTTGGTCGTGGGGAGGCCGCTGGCTGTTCTCTTTATTGTCTTCAATGAGAGGAAAGAGATGGTCAACATCCACGTCTTTGCCTTGTTTAATTCTGCGTCTTAGGTAACTCAAGAGAAGCTTCTCTTGAGAATTTGGGAGCTCATGATCATTGTGGGACAGATACAATTTTATCTCTTGTCTTTTCTCACTTGATTTCACCCTTAATTTCTCCGAATTTTTTGTTGCAACCTGCATGTATGTCTGTTCACAACAAATCAAGACAATCAATTTTGTTGTACCCCATTTTATGTTCTACCAAGTTTTGTTGTCTTTTAACATGATATTAAAAACACAGAAGATGGTTATAATATTTCTGAAAACATAAGATAAAACGTAATATTTTAATAGAATATAAGACGTGTTTACCTATACATATACATATATATATATATATATATATATGAGAACCAACCTGCAAGTTTCCAATAAGGTATAAAAATAGAAGCAAGCCCAAGATAGAAATAAGGACGGCAAACAAGTTTTCCTCTGTGTTGCTACTTGTTTGGAGGTTTGAACCAAAAGAACTGCAAAATTATGAATCAAGAAAAATATATGATTATTGATGAAAACCTGAACCATTAGTGTTGCAACTTAAAAGTGCTATTACATTAATTTCGTTAAGACTGATATGAAATAAGAATGTATGAGATAAATGTGGTTATTGCTATACTCATATGATATAAAGAAGGTGCCGCAACTCGCATATCATGCAATAGACACATATTTACTATATAAGCACTATCTGATTTAAATTATATGGAGTAAAATGTTTGGAAATAGAAACAATGGAAAAAAAATATATATATATATATATATATATATTACCTGAGATTTCGCAAGCCCCACCATAAACTTCGAGAGAATTTGTTCAGAAAATTTGTTGAAACAAGTACACGAGATCCAATGGCTTCGGCATATATTCCGAAATCAAAGACCTCTGCATTTGGTGGATTGATCGGGCAGAAATCATTTATGAACGTCAGATTTGTCATTGGAATAATGCCATCACAGTCGAAAGGACTAGGAACGCATCCGGGATAACTTGTACAGGCATGGTGCCAGCATGCTGTCTCTCGATATATGGCATAGAAGTACCAAAAAGCTCCGAATATCTAGTAATTAAGATTACGTCAGGAGTCAAGACAAAAAGGGGGGAAAAAAGATTTCAACATAGGAGAAATGGAAAAAAAAAAAAAAATGCTTATATCCACTTAATTAACACTACTAACCTCCTCATTTACATGTTACAAATTTGTTATGGTTTAACTTTCTTATTATTGGTGGCTTTTTCTAGTCCTAAACCTGTGATTTCATATGTAATAATATGGACATATAAATGTAGTATAATAATGCGACTATACTATAAATAACATTAATGGTGATATGTGAACTTACATAACCGGTCATGATGTAGAGAAAAAAATTGAAGAAACCTTTGACCCATACACGTCCAGTGATGTTGTCAAAAGCTCGTTCAAGATCCTTGGCAGATAGGTAGACGCGAAGAATTCGGGGCACATATTGGAGCATAAGTAACAAGTTCAAGACCTTCCTTGTTGTCAAAGATCTCGACCCCGCGATCTTCGAAAAGTATTTTAAGACTATCACCTGCATAAATAATTAATTATATATTGTGTCTCGTCAATTTATTAAGAGATATCGATTAGCCCGATAACCGAAACAAATTACTAATTAAATTAACCTACATTTTCAGGAGAAAATAAAGTGTCATAACCAGCTAATTTGTTACTTAAATGTTTGTTTGTTTGTCCCTTTTTTTAAGGCCTTTATTACTACTTTATGAAAATAGTTGACGAGATTCTACCCAAAAAAAGAGAAAAAGAGGAAATAAGTTGACGAGAAAAGACATTAAGGCTACGAGAATATCCCATTTAGGTTGCCAACAATCTCACCTAAACCTATCCCTAGCTCCAACTCTGATTTATTGAAATTAAAAAGAAAATTAAAAAAACAAAAACAAAAATATGAAGGGAATGATGAAAATATAGCTAGATACTACGAGGAATAAAATTGGAGACTCCAAAGGACAAAAAAAAAAAAAAAAAAAAAACCCTCGAGACAAACAAAAACTGGATGTTGATTCTAGAAGATAGAGCCAAGACTTAAATAATTGGAAGACAATAATAAATATTTCTTGTTAAAAACTTTCAACTCAAAACCCAATGAGAAGAAGACAAGAAAAAAATAATATTAAATGTTTACAACAAGTTGATCCGTTAAATAGTGAGCTTATATTTAATTAGGTATTTGTATACCCAATCACCAAAGAAATGCAGAGATATGGGAGAGAGAAACACCAAATAGGTGGTATAAGATAAATTAATGCAAAAACCGAAAAGCTTGTCGGCCACTTGGTACTAGCTTTGCATTCGAAAAAGAGAAAGAGGAAGAAAAACTACAGGACCTTTAAAATATTTCTACATTCTTATGGTAAACTATGTAGTTGTTGAAAAGTGAAGAGCATCAATAAAAATACTTAATTACTAATAAAAACAACTAAGCACGTGAAGGAAAGAATCGACTTAATCATGCTTTCAATGAAATCAAGTTGCACGCTAATTCCTCTAATTAAAACTAATGGTCCCCATTTATTGTAATGTTACGTCACTATGGAAGGAAGAAGCCAAATCAATCAAACTAATAGACAACAAGCTCTGATGTAACTCAACCAATCACACATTAAGGGTTAGTTTGGGGTTGCTATGTTTTTATTATAATTTCTACTTTTGAATAATTAGAAATTCTAATTTATTCAAATAACTATTAAAATATATTGATATTTGTACAAATGATTTTTTAGTACTATTATCAAACACAATATTTACATCCTAGTTTGTAAAAAAGGATTTTTGAAGACTGCAAAAGCATTACTAGATTAACTCTAAAGCTCAAAGGTGCAAGCTGTATGAGGCAAGTCGGCAACTTTTTTGAAAGGCAGCAATTTAGTGATTGTTACGGACTATGCACTCCTATATATAGCTAATCATTCTCCACATTTTTGTGATTCACCACTTGTATTCCAAGCAGCAAAAACACACACACATGGGGGCGTATACACTAAAGTTGTTTCTAGTATATTTGGAGACAAGAGCTCCATTTTCTGTTTGTAACACAGCAACTTGCCATGATAAAAATTTTCTATTGCCATTTAACTTCATTACTGTTTCGCAAAATTACCAAAATCCCAATTTTATTATATTCCCATAAAAATAAAAATCCAAATCTTCTATCCATTTTATAGTGTCCGCCAAATAATGTTTAACAAATAATATTATGTTACATTATTTTAAAAAATTTGAAATGCTTTATAACTGATTTTTTTATATCTTAAAATCTAACTTCACTCCATAATGTGTCAAATATAATTTGTTAGATATCATTTAGGACACCAAATTGGACAGAGGATGTGGATTGTAAAAGTAAACCTTCAATTCTAACAACAGTCTAAAAATTAGGCTGAGGTTTACCTGTGGGAGAGGAATAATGGCAAGAATGTTGATTAGGAGGTTTAGCCAAGGAAACCCCGTGCGCATTGATAGGCTAAATTTGTTAGCCGTTGTTGAGGCACTTACATATCGAACAATGAGATGCAAAAAGTAAATTAAATCCGTCAGTTCGCAGAACGAGAGCTACTTTCTTCATGTTTCCGTCCATGGTAAGACACTTCTTCTCCTCATTTATGACGGGAATGAAAAGAAACAGTGGATCGATTGCAACACCAATCACACATGATGCCAGAAAAATCCTTCTCCACATCCGAGGGTACGCCATCCATGGGCTTAATTTTTGTTCGGTCTCTTGAGGATCGCCATAACTTCTGCTGAAGAGAAGAATATGTTTACGTCTATAAGAAAAGAACTTCTAAGAAGCAGTACCATTAAAAGTTTCAAGCTCTAAGCACGCATAACTAATCTCTATTGGTGTTTAACATGAGTGTGTGATTTGTTTTCAATGTATTAAAGTCCTGAGTTCAAGTCTCAATAACAATAAAAATTATTTAAAAAAGAAAGGGCCGGAAAAGGCTGAAGGGGCTAAAGAAACTATGACTAACCCTTGTTCTAGATCTCCATTTTCACGAGTACTCATAGTTTAATCTTGATAAGTAATCGGTTAATATAAGCCGCCAACTGCTGGGAAGAAGAACTCCTTTCACGACCACAAAGTTAAGGTTGGTTCTTTACAAACCCTGCAGGTTAGCAAAATATAGCATTCAACATACTATGCAAGAAAAGGTGCTCATCAGTACGCCTAGGCTGGCCATACAAATATAAAAGGAAAAAAAACAATTCAGCGCATATCAAGGGTGGGTGTTAGATGCCACAAAAATAGAGGGTGGATCTTATTTGTGGGGGTCCATGCTATATATAGGATCCATTCTCTCATAATTTGTGAGATTAAACATCACTGATATTTTGTAATATTGTTCTATCATGAAAGTACCTAGGTAAACCAAAAGTAAACTTCAATATGTAAGAAACCTAGTATATATCCGGGAACTGAAGTTTACAATTTATGGAGGTAGAGACTAGCAAGAGAACTAATTAATCCAATTTACCTTTTCGAATTGAGATGGAAACAAACGAAGCTCAGCAAAGGTACTCCAACTGGCCAAAATGAGATTTCCTACAAAGTCCCCGACAAGTTTTGCTAGTATTTATAGGAATAAGCATCCCCTACTAATTAGCTGCTAACATAAAAGACTAGCTATAAATTTCTTTTTTTTATTATTATTTATAATTATTATTTTTTTTTTTTTAGTAGAATTATGTCTCTACTGGTTGGTGAGAGTGAAACAAATGAAAAATTTATGACTATCTTGGATCCAGCTAATATAGCGCTCTTATTACTTTTAGCATTTACTTTGGAGGTCAATACGAAATAATAAAATAATGTACAGCACTTATATCAATTAGTCATCATTAATTAATTAAAAAATAGCATGTGGCCATCTAAGTTGATAAAATATATCGCAACAAGGTTAAAGTATCAAAATAACAAGATTAATAATTGCAACTAACTACTCCCTTATTGGATAATTACACGTACATGCAACTACTATTTATTTCTGGCAGATCCAACGTCCCTAGTCATCTCCAAAGGAAAGAGAATTTAAAAAGACAAAAAAACAAAACAAAAAAACAAAAGAAAATTCACTTGAGTTCAAATTAATTGCCAGGTCAACTTATATTAATTAAAGACCTTCTATCAAAAAATATCATTATTTAAAGACTAATAAAGGACTATACGAGGTCAACAAAGTTAGCTAGTTTTCAATAAGGATGTTTGCATTTCAATATTTTACGTGATTATAATTCATTAATATTATTACTTCCTACATGCATAGAATTACAAAGCATGAAGATAAAACAACTCAATTTCAACAAACTGACTTTTCTTGTCCAAGATAGAGAGCAAAGAAATACCTAATTTGATGATTCTTGTTTTACGTTAGGGAAAATTAATATGAGAATTCAGCGGTAAGATATCGGTTGTAAACCGTTAGATATAATATTAAGTTTTGAAAGTTTCTACTTAGTTTTTTTGTGGTTTAAAGTAAGCCGTATTCGGTTTTGTTTTGTTTTGTGTGTTTTATGAAGAAGGAAGCAGATCAAATTAGTTGAAAACAAATAAAAAATAAAATCTAGACAATTTGATTTTTACAATTTTGGTTACATATTAATAAAAAAGACTTCCACAACCAAAACCTTTGAACGATGACCAGGAAAAGTTACAGCACAATTCTAATAAACTTATCGATCTGAATAGGACAAATATTGGAAACCGATCAACAAATAAAAGTTCACATCTCTCTGTCTCTCTCATCCACCATCCACTCTATATTGAGTCAATGGTCTTAAAGAACACAATGGAAAAATTGTAAAATATGAAATGTTCACACTCATGTCCCCATTTTTTTTATATATGCGCAGTTCCCGCAAACATTTGCACGTGACAGGAGCTTAGAAGTTTAATTAATCACTTGTCAAGACTCCAATGTCAATATATATTTTTACGTACGGCATATATATGATTAGTCTCCATCTAGTACCGGATGTTATTCGGTAATATAAATTTCAGTTAATATAAATGTGAACTTCAATTATTAACAATGTGAATTCATTACAATCCAAGAAAACAATTTATTTAAAAAAAAAAAAAAAGAACCCTAAACTTCTCTTGATTAGACATTTTTTTTTTCATAGTTTAGTCATTACAAGATTATTAATGCAAATTGAGGGTAATTAGGTATCGTAAGGTGTCCTTACGTGACCAAAAATGATGTGGATAAAAAAGAAGGCACATCTGACCCACACACGTCGAGTGAGAGAGTCAAAAGACCTCCCAAGTTCCTTGGCAGATAGGTAAACGCGAAAAATGCAAGGTACATATTGGAGCAGAAGCAACAAGTTTAACATCTTCCTTACGATTAACGATCTTGTCCCACGCTATGTTGCAAAGAATACTAAAACTGTCACCTACAAATTCATATAGCATGTCTGGTCAACCTAATTGATGAGATAATCAAGTTGATCAACGAGGGCTTAAAAAATATAGGCTTTGTACAGAGCATACTATTGGTAATTAAATATGTGTTTGTAGCATTGAATGCGAATCACATAATTAAATTAACGGTAAAATCAAGTAATAATACACAAAATTAAATTAAATTCGAAAGAGAATATCAGTTATAACACAATACAATAAAGTTATGGACGGTTAGATATTCATCAAGTTCCTCGAAGTTTGTATATGTATTTTTAAAATCTAACATAATAATCTAAAACAATGCGGATGATTTTTTTTTTTTTTTGGGTCCTTTTAACAACATTCTCCATATTTCACTAACTAAAAAATCCTCAAAATTTCTATTAAAAAAGGACATTATTTAGATCATGCTCATAATAAGGGTGTTTTTTTTTTTTTTCCAAAGCCAAAAATAGTAAAACAATAATAATAATAATAATAATAATAATAAGTCCCACAAGTCAAAACTAGCAACTCACCTGTGGGAGGGGAAGAATGGCTAAAATGTCAATAAGAATATGACCAGGGAAGCCCTGTATATATGGATAGGCCAAGCTCCTTAGCCATTGTTAGTGCAATTCTAAGCCGAAAAATTATGTGCACTACATAAGCTAAATCTGTGACCGTTCGCAGAACAAGAGCCGCTTGCTTGATGTGTTCGTCCATTGCTAGGCACTTCTTTTCCTCGTTTATTATGGGAATGTAGAGGAACAACGGATCAATTGAGACACTAATCACACATGATGTGCTAGGAATATCTTGTTCCACAACCAGGATACGATGACCACGTACGGGTTTAATATTTTCTCTACTCTGTTGTCTTTTCGAGGACGTCCTCCTTCTTTGATGGGATCAAAATATTAATATCGCCTCTCAAAATCCATGCTGATCAAGAGAATTGCAACCTTTAGAATAGTTCCAAACGAAATAATTGAAATTCTCATGACAATTTTGATAATTAGCAAATAAAAGTAAAATTTATTAGTCGTTAGCAAAACGGAGACGAGGAAGAAAATAAAAGAAAAGAACAAGTACTGCAGTGACGTTGTGTCTTTGTCTTCAGGATTATTCATAGCTTAATTACAAACTAATGCACTCCTCCTTGAATTTTTACTCCTTTCAGCAAGCTAACTAAAGAGTAAACAAAACACTGCAGGTTATGAAAACAAATGGTGATCATCAATGACGAAGCACGAAACCGCATCGTTTAAGAAAACATGATTTACTAGCGCAAAATTCCTTATAAACACAACATAAACGTGAATAAGAAATGAGTACCTTATAGTAAGAATGTTGGTTCCGAAACATATAAAGGACTTATTGCAACCTAGCTAGCCAGATGATGATGAGAGGAAGTGAGGCCAACAATGAAAACGAGAGCTGGTTTTCTAAAAGGGTTTAGCAGGAAATTGCTTAGCAAGAATAATATTCCTGCAAAGAACATTTAGCGACTTAATTAGTACTATTTATAATCGCCATCTGCGGTCTTTTTCTTCAGGAAAATTTTCGATCGAGCTACTATAATTGGTTGATGAAGACTTGAACTACTCACTTAAACCATCATTATCCCATAGTTAACTAACTGTGGTTTTCTTTGCTTTTTCTTTTTTCAAGTCGTTTGTTGTCTAGTTTACTTTACCAGTTCAAAGTAAACCATTACTTACATATATAGTACTTAATTATTATAAGATGCGCACAATCCAAATTCATGATAAAATAATAGAGAAAAGAATGAAATTAATTACTATCAAAATATCTATAAGACAATTTTAATAACAATTAATTGTCAAGTTGTTAGGTTAATTAATCTTATTATGAAATAATTAGTGCACAAGTCAGCTTGATCTTAGAATTCATGATAACACAAGGGACAATAATCCCAAGACTTTATTATTGAAACAGAATTCAAATTTTGTTAATTAAACAAAGAATTAATTTGAAATATCAACACAAATGTGCACGATATCCCCTAACAACAACACCAAAACATGACTGGTTAAATTAACGTTATGAGTGTTTAATATTGGTTGGGAATCCCACCAGCAGAAGGTAGAACTCCCAAAGGAGAAAAATTGAAGCAATTTACTTGACTTCATTTTACGAGGTCAACTATATATATAGGTTAATAAATTTAATAAGAAGTGCTAGCCTCTTGGATTTTCTAGTGTCAAGATGTACGAATGTGATTCTCAACATAATTTTTCCTTGTACAATTCACCAACTATAGTTTTTAATTTTAATTTATTTATTTGTTTTTCCCTTTAGGGAGAGTTTAAATTTTGCTTTATATTTACATACTTTGAAGGTTAATTGAGGTTCTTGCGTTTGGAGATGTCACATATGAGACAAGTTTCAGACAGGCACATTCTTTAGCTAATATTAGATTTTAGCTTGCACTATATATAATATTTTAATACTGCCGTTAAATATTATTATTATCACTTTGCCCTAACTAAAGCTCAAGACCGATTCAAAGCTAAGGATAAAACTAGACTAGGTGCCCGAATATTCTACTCTTAGCAGTTCTTACTACTATATTAGTAATACATATTCTTTAAAAAAAATATATGTATCTTAGTAATATCATATATATTGTTGTATCAATTATGAGTGTTTATTAATTATCATAGTCGCCGTAATATTCTCTTTCTATCATTATAAAGTATTTGTTACAAGAAATTATGGGTGATTATTTATTATTTGTAGAAGAAATGATATAGAACATAAAAATCCTAAGCCCCCCCCCCCCCCCCCCCCCCCACAAAAAAAGTGAGAGTTTACTTCTTCTTCTTCTTTTTTTTGAGGGAAAAGTGAAAGTTTACTTTAATGATAAAGAAAATGTTTAAAATAAAAAAAAAATTGCAAGGTCGCGATAAAAACGATCTCTGAAATGATATCGTATTATTCATTCTTAAACGACAATCATTCCATACAGAAAATTAAATGACATGAATTTCATAAAAACGACAGATCTCTGTCATTAAAAGGACATACTCACATGATAGTTATATAATATTGTTCGTTATCCGGCGACAAACGTTCCAAACAGAAAAACGACAGATCTCTGTCAATGAACGACATGACGTTTACTTGAAAACAGAATCCTAATGTCGTTTTCTTTGATTAAACTACATGTCGTTTTTAATTTGGCTGTCAGCGACAAAAACGATGTGGCTTCCCCAAAAACGACAGATCTCAATCACTAAACGACATGACGTTTACTTCACAATAGTATTCCCGTGTCGTTTGCCTAAAATAAACGACATGCCTGTGAAGACATGACTTCAATTTTTGTCTTCTCCTTACTGCAATCTTCATTCGACCATATACTGAACACAGTCAATCGGACTCTCGTCTCAGAAAAATATCTCTCCAATCTCTTTTATTAATTTTTCCTCTGTCCAGAAAACGACAACAAATTTTGCCTCCAAACGAAGAAGACGACCCTCACCCTGGTGCAGTTCAATTCCGGCTTCTACCAATTTCAGTGGCTCGATTCAGATGATGAATGAAACTCACCTGAGCCATCCATGGTGAACTTGGCTCTCTTATTCTCCACACCCACCTCTTTCTCACCTCTCCGCCCAACTTGTCTCACCCGCCATTCCAAACCACCCAAGTTCTTCGCTTCCTTAAGGCAGAGCAAAACCGTCAACGAACCCAGTTTTATATCACCACCAGAAGGTCTCAGAGCCGGAGAAGAACGCTCCGGCGAACTGTACAACCACCTGATTCGCGACTACTGCAGAGAAGGCAATGTCGACGGTGCCATGACTCTTCTCGCTCAGCTCAACGGTCTGGGGTTTCATCCCAGCTTCGTTTCTTACGCTTGTTTGATAGAAGCTTTGGGAAGTGTTGGGAGGACTTTGGAAGCCGACTGTTTGTTTCAGGAGATGAGGTTTTTCGGGTTCAAGCCAGGGACAAAGCTGTGTAATGTTTTGCTCAGAGGGTGTTTGAAGAAAGGTCTCTTGGAGGTTGGAGTAAGAGTTTTGGCGTTAATGGATGATGTCGGGGTTAAGAAGAACCGTGAGACTTATGAGATAATGTTGGATTATTTTGTTAATGCCGGGAGATTGGAAGATACTTGGTGGGTTATAAATGAGATGAGGAGTAAGGGGTTTAGATTGAGCTCGTTTGTGTATGGGAAGGTTATTGGGCTTTATAGGGATAATGGGATGTGGAAGAAGGCTATGGACATTGTGGAGGAGGTTAAGGAGATGGGTTTGTCGTCGGATCGGAATATTTACAATAGTATCATTGACACTTTTGGTAAATACGGCGAGCTTGATGATGCCTTGCAGGTGTTTGAGAAAATGAAAAGAGAGGATGTGAAGCCGGACATAACGACATGGAACTCTCTGATCTTGTGGCATTGCAGGGCTGGGGATGTTGGTAAGGCGCTTAAGCTGTTTGCAGAGATGCAAGAGGAAGGGTTGTATCCGGACCCGAAGATTTTTGTTACGGTTATTAGCCGGTTGGGGGAGCAAGGGAAGTGGGATGTGATTAAGAAGATGTTTGAGAGTATGAAGTGCAGAGGGTTTAAGAAGAGCGGGGTGATATATGCCATTTTGGTTGATATTTACGGGCAGTATGGAAAGTTTCAGGATGCTGAAGAGTGTGTTTCTGCTTTGAAGGCGGAAGGGCTTCCAACTTCTGCGAGCGTATTTTGTGTCTTGGGTAATGCCTATGCTCAGCAGGTACACATCCTTTTAATCATACCATACATCCGTCATGTATACGCAGATAAACATTTAATGATCGGACAGAAAGTTTAATGATCCTATGTTTTGTGCCAACAGAGATTTTGAAGCATGTTGGGAATTTTGCTTATTATAGCGAAGGATTCAAATCAGCTTTGGAACAAATTATTTTGTTTATAAATATTTCCAATGATGAAAAATTAACTGTAGCACTTCTTTCTAGTTGTGAGGCTGGCATAACTAACAGAAATAGCTTCTTTTTCCTTGTTCGTTTTCCACTAGGATAATCTTGTTCTCTTCTGTCATAACCGGGAAGAACATGCAAAAAGAATAAACATTACTGCCTCTTACTGAGGATAAGCTAGTTGTGTTTGAATTTTTGCTTCATTTTTAAGATTAAATGGATTTAACTTTTTTAATTTTTATTTTAATGACAAAGACACGAAAAATTGTCCATATGCATATGAAATATGAAGGGATTATGCGATCAGACACTTAAGGTGCTTCAGCTAATGGAAGCAGAGGGGATTGAACCAAATGTTGTAATGCTAAACGTGTTGATCAATGCATTTAGCATTGCTGGCAGACATTTGGAGGCTTTATCAATTTATCACCATATAAAAGAAATTGTAAGTCTGTTTCTAACAAAATTTAAATCAAATATGTTTGTTGGGCATGAAAGACTTGGTTTCTAACAACGATGCTTTTCATGTATTGTGTAGGGTTTTAGTCCCGATGTTGTTACTTATACTACTCTCATGAAGGCGTTTGTTCGCGCAAAGAAATTTGATAAGGTGCTTTCACTTTCTTTCGTAGTAGCTTTGCTTCCCTTCATAAAAGAGGGTAAAAAAATTTTTGTAGGCTGTTAATATATCACGAGTTTCTCCTGAGCCTCCCTCACAAGAGAGTGCATAATGTATTTTCCATGGGAGTAATATAAAATTCATGCAGACCATCTAATTTCTTTTGGCAGGTCCCGGAGATATACATGGAAATGGAGCGTGCTGGATGCACTCCGGATAGGAAAGCTAGACAGATGTTGAAAGTTGCTTTGAATGTTCTTGGGCTGTAGTTGAGTTGAGAAACGACATAGACAGCCATATTTCATATGAAGGCCCTAATTGAAGTCATTTCTCCTCTCAGCAGTCAACGCAGAGCCTTTCATATCTCAATTCTTTTGAGGCCATGAAATGGCAATGGCGGAGCAGAGTTTTGTGTTGAATAAATACTGCCATGGCATTCTTGATGTGAACACCGTCTCTTATATAAGCCAAGCAAACTCGTCGTGGCGACAAGAAGGGTAATACTTTGTATACATCAGTCCTCAAGTCGTCATGTCAATTCCTTGGCAGGGACTAATGCTTTACCGCTCCAATGCAACGGAGATAAAGATCGCTGTAATTATAAGAGGAGCAAAATTATCCAACTTCATAAGCTTTTATTGGCTAATTATTGGACCACAAGACAGGAGTAAGCTCATACTAAAAAGAAAAAGTAAAAAAGAAAAGTGTGGTCTGTTATAGTATATATCTTTGTAGTTACATATTTAATTCTAGCGTTTTAAAGTTTACAACTTAAAATTGTTGGCGTTTTTTAACGTTATGTCGCTGTTAAATTTCTGTCTTTGGCGGTAGATGCACTTGGTGGCCAATCTTCTTCATTGTAAGGGGTAACGATATGGATATCAATTTTAACCTTAATTTTTAAATACTAATTCACGATAAGCATATTTTCATTTTAATGGTAGATGTTGAATCTATAATTATATTCCTAACTGATAAAATATCTTTCTTTTTTTCCCAGTGTCACTGCTGACAAAAAAAAAAATTTCTAATTACACGACTGCTAATAAACATTTTTCTAATTGATAAAAGATCTACCACATGTATATATGTACGTTGATTATTTACGATGGAACTTCGTATCACCGAAAGAAAAAGGATCGAAAAGGAGATGGATTCTAACTCCTGGTCGGTCCTCTCATGATCCGTAAGACCGTTTCAAGTCTATTTGGTCAATGAACAAATTTTCCGATTCAAAAACGGACGTAGACTTGGGCTCAAACAACAAAATGGTGAGACCAAGTCTAACAGTATTAGATTTAGTTTACCTTTTTAACCTTTTTTACCCCAGAGCCACTCATTGCACCAATGGGTGAGTACTTGAGGCAAGTGCTCAACTTTTGGAATTTCAATTTCTACAATTAAAAAGTTATGAAAAATTTCAGTTGTAGTCCTAGATTATCAGAAGAATTCAACTTGTACTCTCACTCAACAATTAAAAGTTATAATTATTTCTCTATTTGTTAAAAAAAAAAAAAAATACATTGATTAATTTTTTCCATAGTTCCCTCATTCCGCCACTACTAACAAACATTTTCAAATTAATGTGAAAAATGTATATTTACGTATGTTGGTGATTTATGTTAGACTTCACATGGGCTCCTTAAACTCCCTCCAAGAAAGATCGAAAAATGGCGGGTTTTCAGACTAATTAGAATACTGGGACTTAGCTTAGGAGAGACTTTTTATTAAATTCCATTCCGAGAGGCAAAATTCATAATCTTCAAGAAAGACATTGTCCAAATTTAATTACAAAGAAATTTGGTGGCCTAACTGAACTGTTTTTTATTTTCTTTTTTGGTATACACAGTAATTTCACACGAGACAGAACGACTACAAGGATCTTCAGGAGGAAGAACCAGGTGGACCTATAAGAACCTCATTAAGTCAAAACTTACAGATAATTGCTGACTGACAGAGAACTCATGAGCACTTATATGCTACACAAAGTCCTTACTCCTAATTATTATTATTATTTTTTGAAATTAGCGTAATTGAACAAATTTGGTCCTTCAAAAAAAATGTTGGGCTAATTTTTAATATTATGTCGTTTTTTGTTGATGTCCGTTTTAAACACAATTGTAGTTTCTTGAGCTTTCTGTCGTTAATCGTATTGTTACCCTATTATTATCGTTTCTAAATCCTTGCCGGTTTCTTGACATTAATTTTATCATTGTTCATGTTAGTGTCGTTTTCATATTGCTGTCGTATTCTGATATTGATTTCGTTTTTATATCGTTGTCGTTTTCTTAAAGTGATGTGGTGTTTATGTTTATTGTCGTTTTACGCATAAATTAAAAGAGATAATTCGTTCCAACGTTAGTTTCCAGTTACAACATTCGTATTTTAACTTCTTGTGCATTTGATGTCGTTTTTCCCATCACTACTCATGCAAGCTCACTGACAGGGACTGTGCAATTCTTTGTGGTTAAAGTTCTAAGAAACCAAATTCCTTTGATTGAGAAAATTACCTAAATAATCACTTTTTTTTTTCATCTATTAACTAACATGACACAAATTCTCCATTGTTAATCAACATGATACAAATTTTGATTAAGTTTAATTTAATTTTGTATCATATTAGTTTAATGTTAATTTTTTGTGTCATATTAGTGTAACGGTTTTTAAATTTATAAGTTGGTTTTCTCATTTTGAATTTGTTTCTGTCAATAATTAATCTGAAAGAGAGTGAAAATATTTCACAAAGCAAAAATAAGTTATTTAAGAGTTTATTAATCACATGTGATCAGTAGAAAATTTTTAAAAAATGAAAAAAAAAAAAAAAAAAAAACAAACAAACAAAACTATTAGTTTAAAGTGAGAAAATTACCTAAATAACCACTTTTTTTTTTTTCATTCATTGACAAATATGAGACAAATTCTCCTTTCTTGTGTTATGACAAATATGACACAAAATTTAGTTAATTTTAGTTTAATTTTGTGTTATGGTAGTCTAGTGTTTATTTTTATATCATGTTGATGCAATGATCTTAAAATTTATATCATTCAGCTGCTTTCCCCGTTTAAAGTTAGTTAATTATTGATTAACATATAATTAATTAATACGTAGCGATAAGTTATCAATCTTTAAAATTTCAATTCTAGATCTAAAATGTTTTGAAAATTACCATTGTGCCCAGTATAATCATGTGAAACTTTCCATATATGAGAAAATTTTCTATTTGTATCTACATATCTTCAGTTTATAATTGAAATTCTCAATTATGTCCTATCTAATGGAAAAATTATCTTTCTTTTATTTTTCAGTGTTCTACTAACAACATATTCTAACTTTACGACTGCTCATTACAAACATTTCGAATGAAAAAATGCCAGGGACATCTAATTATGTTCCAAGCTCATGAAAAAAATTTCTTATTTTTTTTAGTGTCTTCACTGAAAAATAGTTTAACTCCGCGACTGCCAATTGCAAACATTTTCTAATGAAAATGCAACGGAAACAAATTTTAACTCTAACTTTTTAGTACAAAAAACCTAGTTATGTGGTATGTTAGTTGTCATTCTTTCATTAGTAGGTGTTTAAATGAAAATAATATCATATTAATTGATTATATCTACTAATAAAAGATAACAAATCGACGTCACGTAAGTTATTACTCAAATATTGAGGTTAAAGTTTGTGTCTTTAGTATTATTCTTTTTTAATTATTATGACGTTTTTTAAGGGGAAAAAGTTGACAGATTTATATAAATGTACGTTGATTATTCGAGTTGACCTTCATGATATGGGTTTCTTACTCCCTTAAAGAAAGAGGATCGAAAAAGAAACTGGTTTTCAAACTACGTACATAAGAAGTAATTAACTATAAAGTGTAACCCTCAATTCTAACTCCTTAATTATCGGTCCTATCATGATCACCAAGACCGTTTCAAGTACAAGTACTTTTATTTATAAATATACACATATATTTTTATTTTTTATTTTTTAATTTTTGCTCGTAAATTTCAAGTTGTTAACAATTCAATGACAAGACCTTTCCAACACAAAAAACGGACAGAGACTGTGGGCACAGTCGATAAATAGAGAGAACAAGTCTAATTAAGTTGCCCCACACGCAAGTTGTGTAGGTTGAAATCATGACTTTGGCTAGGTCAATTACTATAAAACAACATAAGAGCGTAATTATGATTACACACATAGTTATTTAACCACAATCTCGTACTTGACTTTATTATAAAATGTAGAATCCAATATAAGTCATACAATACAACATTATCTCCGTCAAATATTATTATATATACCTTGCTAATTTTGATATAAATGATGATGACAAAATATCAGCAAATATACCCACATATCCCGATTATATCGACACTCTCTTAGTGTCCTCTTCACTTACTATGTCACCTAATCATATACCTTGCTGATTTGAAATAAACTAATATGATACTTCTATCTTATATATAAACTACTCTTAATGGTACTTTCAAATCAGTTCAGGAGACTCGCTGTAAAATCAATCTATTTTTCTATGTCGAGTTTCCAAGGGCTTTCCTATATTTTTCTCCTTGTTTCAAAGTCAATAGTAATCATGAGGGTCTTTAGAAAACCTTGACTTCCCGCGTCAGCTAACAATCGCGTTCTTGTACTAGTGGTAGTGGATATTAAAACAACAAATTATTACTTAAGAGATGGAAAATCTCCGGAACCACAACTTGTCCTAGGAACCATCAAGACAACCTTTGAGTACATATTATATATATATATATATGTATGTATATATATATACAAATGTGGTTTTACTGGTTATTCTTTTTTTGTAATCATATATAAATAGTTACAGATAAAATTATAAAAAGAAATATATTCTTTAATTATAATTGATGATGTAGCATTTTATGTAACTTGCTATTGTATGGTTAAACAACCTACTAATTTTTTTAAATATAATTAAATAGATTTTTTTATTTTAAATATAAACAAAGAACAATTAACATCTAACCTCTGCTCCTCCAACGTATGTGACCTCTGTCCAACAATAAGTTGCTATGCTCCTTTGTATATGCTTGGTCCATTTTTTTACCTTGATGTTGCCGGTAGAAACAAATTTACCATTTTTTTAAAACCAAATTTTGAAATCCTTATATAAATTTTCGGCAACTGTCATTGTTGAGATATATATATATTTCCCTATGTTATTTTTTCAGTTGACGTCATAGTTAGTGTTGTTTCTTCGATAACTAGTGCCTTTTTATTCTTTTTCTTTTTGGTATTTTTTGTTTGCCATTCTCATCTACTTAATTAAATATGTATGTTCATACAAATAGTTGGTAGTCAGAACTCAAAACCCAATCAGTAAAAGAAGATACACTTTTGAGAGCAGAGAACAAAACACGAAGATTTTGAGAGGTATGAGATGCGTGATTTCTCTTATAATTATTTTCTTCGTTATAATAAAATTCTACAATAATTGAACGTGAACATAGCTTTTACAATGAAAGACTCGATTTCTAACAACGATGTTTTTCTTGTATTGTGTAGGATTTTAGTCCCGACGTTGTTACTTATACTACTCACATGAAGGCTTTTATTGGCGAAAAGAAATTTGATAAGGTGCTTTCACTCTCTTTCGTTATAGCTTTGCTTCCCTTCATAAAAGAGAGTTAAAAATTATTTTTAGGCGCGCAGTTAAGACATCACGAATTCGTCCCGAGCCTCCCTCACAAGAGATCGTGAATAATGGTTTTTTTCCATGGAGGGGAAAAAAAAATTCATGTAGACCATCTAATTTCTTTTGGCAGGTCCCGGAGACATACAAGGAAATGGAGTGTGCTGGATGCACTCCGGATAGGAAAGCTAGGCTGATGTTGAAAGTTGCTTTGAATGTTCTTGAGCTGTAGTTAAGTTGAGAAACGGCATAGACAGCCACGTCTCATATGAAGGCCCCATTTGAAGCCATTTCTCCTCTTAGCAGTCAACGCAGAGCCTCTCACATCTCAGTTCTTTTTGAGGCCATAAAATGGCAAAGGCGGAGCAGAGTTTTCGGTTCGATAAATACTACCATGGCATTCTTGATGTGAACACATTCTCTTATACGAGCCAAGCAAACTCATCATGGCGACATTCGTCAAGTCGTCACGTCAGTTTCCTTAGAAGCAATGCTTTACGGGGATAAAAATCGTTATGATTCTAACAGGAGCAAAATTATACAACTTCAAAATTTTTTATCGGCCAAGAGTAAGCTCATGCCCAAAAAAAAAAAACTAATATATGATGATGATAACGAAAAATGTGGTCAATGTTATCGTATATATCTTTGTAGTTACATAGTTAATTTTGGCATTTAAAGTTTATATAACTTGAGTATTTTGGTGTTTTTCAACATTAATGTCGTTGTTTAATTTGTGTCTTGTTGTGGCGATAGACAACCTTGGTGGCCAATCTTTTTGATTGTAAGGGCCGCAGAGACGGATTCACAGTGGGGTCAGTGCGAGCACGTACCCTCACTAAGAAAGCAATACCCCGTTATATTTATGCTAGTTTTGATCATATGCCCCCACTGATTTTTGTGAGTGATCAACGTGGTCTTGTTGGACTTTCGGCTTTTGTAAGGAAGTTTGATTGGACTCAAAATAACGGTCCACTGTCTTTTTGTCGTTTACTATCCTAAAGCTATTCAGATTGGACTTCATCTTTTTTTTTTTTTTTTTTTTGTTGTCTCTAGGTTTGTTTTTATCTCTTTTCCTTTAGATTTTACGTTATTCTTTTTCCTAAGCCGCTCTCTCCAAAAAATTTGTTCATCTCATTATTTTTTTCTCTTTCCTCTCATCATTTTTGTCATCATCTTTCTCTAAATTTATTTCTTAATTTTTTATACCAAAATTGTGGTTGTTCCTCTCAATTTATTAGTTTCAATAACCATAATTAACTTTAAAAAAAAAAAAAAAACTTGTGAGTGAGAGATTTGGACTCTCCACTTTTAAATAGAGTCATGTATGATATTATCATTAGTATATGTCTACAACCATCCATAATTAACATATTGATGTATGTAAAGTTACCTCAATGCACTAATAAAAATTAAAAAAAATTATTTCTTTTAACTAATTTAATGTTTGTATTTGTATTTTATTTTTTATATTCTATATTTTCTTTTGAAATATGCGTAATATTAAAGAAAGTGTTATTAATAGAAACTGTTAGAAGTTTTACATGATTTAGTCACCATATTTGTCTTTATTTATGACCCCACTGAATTTGGATTCTGGATCCGTTATGATATAGATATGAATTCTAATATCAATTTTTTAGTATTAATTCACGTGATAATAAGCTGTCATCGTTTTAATGGCAGATGTTTTTAATTGACGTGGCAAGTGTAGTCGAATGTATAATTATATTCCTAACTAACAAAAAAATCATCTTTTTTTGTTTTTTTTTCAATGTATCTGCTGACAAAATATTCTAATTCCATGATCGCAAACAAACATTTTCTAATTGATGTAAAAGATACATCATATGTACATATGTACGTTGATTGATTATGTTGGAACTTAATATCACTGAAAGAAAAAGGATCGAAAATGAAATGGATTCTAACTCCTGGTCAGCCCTATCATGGTCAGTAAGACCGTTTCAAGTTCTTGTATATTTTTTTACTTGTAAATTTCTAGTCTACTTGGTCAACGAACAAGAATTTTCCAACTCAGTTTCAGACAGAGACTTGGGCACAAATGACAAATAGAGAGACTAAGTCTAACAGCACAAGCTTAAGTAGGGCAATAGGACGGGACAGGTGTGGGTATGCCTCCCCTACTCCCATATCCGCCTCCCTTTTTACCCTCCATATCCATCCTTATACCTACCTAATTTAATGCGAATGTGGGGGCGGGTAATACCCACTGGAGGTGTTATACTCATACTCTATCCATTTTCCCATCAATAATTCTTTAAAAATTAAAATAGCTTATAATTTTAACAAAATAGTCATAATTAAAAATGAAATTGAAATATTAAAAAGAAATCTAAATTTCAGAAATCTATAAAACTAAATTCATAAAACAAACTAAAATATTAAAACACTGACTTTATTTTTTTTTTTCTATTATAAAGGAATCTATACGGGGTGGGTACGAGTATGAGCGAGCTTCCCCCACCCGCACCCCGCACCCGTATAGGTGATTAATCTTAACCCACATACCCGCATGCGCACCTATATGGTATATTCCCCATACCCGCTCCATGAAAGGCAGATATCCGCACTCATGGATAAAAATGACATCCTTTAGCTTAAGTTTACCTGCACACAAGTTGTGTAGATTGCAATCATAACTTTGGCTTATTTTTACTATGAATCAATATGGTTGCAAACAATTAGCGTTTGATGGTAATTTTACAGCTGATATAATCGGTAATTTTACAGCTGATATAATCATAAGCTATAAAGTTCGATGTGACTTATATAGTACAACACGATAGTGACCAAATATTATTGAAATAAAGTAATATGATATTTCTTTCTTGTATAAACTGAGGTTATACAGTAAAATCAATATATTTTCTATATTGAGTTTCCAAAGTTTGTCTACTTTTCACCCTTATGTTAAAGTCACCACTATAACTCATTAGTCTTCTTTGACTTTCCGTGTCTGCTAAACGCCGAAACGCGTTGTGGTGGAAATTAGCTAGCACTAGTGGATAGAAAAAGATTAAATAATTGAGAGAAGTGGAAAATATTTGGAACCACAACAACCTTAATTAGAGAATATATAGCTGATCATATCCTTAGATTAAATTGTAACTAAAGCTAGTTAGTCCCATAATCAGCGAATATTAAAGCTACATACCTTGCTCCAAAATTCTAGAGAGAGAGAGAGAGAGAGAGAGAGAGAGAGAGAATGGTGAAGATTAATAAGAGCATGATCAAACCAGGAGACCACATTTACAGCTATAGAAACGGGCACGCGTACTCTCACCACGGTTAGTCTCTTTTGTTTAATTTTAAATTTTCTTAAACATAATTATATCTATTATATAATAAAAAAATTTATTTACTATGATACAAACTTTTGGTTCCTATAAATATATATATGTGTGTGTGTATATATATATATATATATACTCATTAAAACTGGAACAGAAATTTCATATGATCATGATCTGTTTGGATCCTGGCAGGAATATATGTGGGAGGGAACATGGTAATCCACTTCACTCGAACAAAACAGAAAAAATTACACAAAATCTTCAAAGCTAGTAGTGGTGGAAGAGCAGAGCACCGTTGCGAAATATGCGGATACGAGAGCAAGACGAAGCTAGGAGTGGTGAAGACCTGCCTGGATTGCTTCCTCGTTGACCATGGCATCTACCTGTTCCAGTACAACGTATCTAAAGAGAACTGCGTTACAAAAAGACCAGGAACGTACTCGATGCAGTCTTGTGATACATCCGATGTTGTGATCCGACGAGCCACGGGGCTTTTGGATGGAAAACTAGAGTTGGCCACTATAGCCTCTTCAGAAACAACTGCGAGTCCTTCGCACTTTTCTGCACTACAGGCAAAGCTTTTAGTGCCCAAGTTTTGGCAGCCTGTTTCGTATCATTAATTATAATTGGGGCAATTGTGCTTTGATGAACTAAGCATTCGTTTTGTTCGTCTCCTTCCCTTGAAAATTTTATGTTAGAGTTGAGTTGTTAATTTTGCTGATTGGAATTAAAAATTATAAAATGTTAAAATGTTTTTGACAAAAAAAAAATCGATATGAACCTTATTTTATTCGTCTTGAAATTAAATATAATAAAAAAAAAATCATCTCCTTACATATACTAATATTGTTTATTATATTTATTTATTTATTTAACTGTGTCAAGACTTTTGACTGTTGTATAATTTTATAAGGGTTTTTTTTTTCAGTCATATATATGATCGCAGTTGAATTAGTTTTAGCGAATATAAGTAATTGATTTGACTAGTCTACTGCGAGTCGTTGATATATATTGATGGTTGGAGGTAGTGACGGAGGAAGGGGGAAGGAAGGAGGGGAGAAGGAGGGATGGAGGGAGAGATCCAATCCCTTATTTGATTGGAAAGAAGGGGGGAGGGGGAGTAGAAAATGTCTCCCTCCAAATTCATTAAATTGACTGCCTGTTTGGTGCACAAGTTCAGTTTGAGTTGAGTTAAAAATTTTAAGTTTAAATAGTAATTTTTGTTGACTTTTTCAGAAAAGACAAAAAACTTTTGGGGAAAAGACAAAAAACATGATGAAAAAAGTACAGTTTAGTTTAAACCAAACTGGTAAACCAAACGGGCCCTGAATGAAATGATCTATTAAAATTTTTGGATAAAAAGTCAATTTTATCCTAAAAAATATTATTTAAAAATTATACCAATACACAATATAATAATTAAATATTTAACTATCATTTATTATTTTAATTTTCTATCTCTTTTATCAAATAATATAAATTATTCTTATAATTATTTATATTCCTCATCCTTCCTATCCTTTTTATCCCTCCTCCTCTCCATCATTTTAATCAAACATAGTATAAGCATACATTTTGTTTTCATATTGAATTTGAAATAGAATAAAATTTTTATGTTAAAGTTGATAGATTTTTAAAAAAATAATTATAATTTTTTTATTAATTTTTTAAAAAATAGACAAAAAAATAAAAAAAATATATAATTTAATTTGAAACGACATCGAACACCAAACGTTGTCTAAATGTAACATCGAACAGATCGTAGACAAATTTTGCAACTACATGAATATCTTAATGAATTGATTAATCTATTGTGAGTCTTTGATGCTAAATTTTGCTACAAAAAAAATCGTAGATAAATACAAATTTGGGAGTTATTTCTTTTAAACTACCAATTTTACCCCCTTATCACTTCGTCTTCTCCATCCATAGACGCCGGAAACCTCACAGCCACCGCCGTCCTTGTTGAAGCAACGTCGCCGTCGACCCGCAGCCCGAGTTGTAAAGTCGCCGTCGAAACCAACCAGCGGCCCGACGGCATGAATAACGAGCCTGAGTCGGCAACAACCGCTACTGACACAGCTTCAAATCCCGTCGACGGCGTGAATCGCGAGGTCTGCCTCGCGATGGCATCAATCGCCGTGAAATCGCGATCTTGGTCTTGCGACACCGAGCGCGAGCGACTGAAACGCGATGCCGTCTTGTTGCAACGGAGAATCGCGACTATCGCCGGAGAGCCGGTGGCTTCTTGTCCGACAACGGTGATTTAAGGCTACGGTTTTGCAGATATACAGATCCTGATGTTGCGACCACGCCGGAGCTCCACGAGCAACGAGCAACTACCTCCCGTTGCCAGATCGCCGGCCATGTCTGCCGCCGACATTGTCTTCTTGCCCGGCGACAGCGTCGTGTACAGTAGCCGGCAAATCTGGGAGTGGAATGGGTTAGGGTTTTTTCATGTGGGGTAGGTTTAGGATTTTCAGTAAATTTGGGTTATTAAAAAATTAATTAAAACCAAAAAATCAATATATTTGCCGTTTACAATAATTATTATATATTCATATATACCAGTCAAAATATATTTATTTAGCAAGTAACATATATATTTTGTTAAATATATTTACAAGTAAACAGAGGTATTTACTTGATTTGAAAAATTTTTAAAAAAAAAATTAGCAGTAGTAAAATAAAAAAGATTTACTTAGATATATAAAAATTAATAAATCTAATTATTTACGTGTAAATCATATGATAAAAAAATAATAAATTTATTATTTACTAGTAATTAATAATATTTACTTGATAGAAAAATTAGAAATCCAATATTCATTTGATAAATTCATTTATTTAACTCAATAAATCTATATATTTACGGGTAGATATATAGATTTACATACTGAATTAAATAACATGAATTTATTAAGTAAAATCAATAAGATGGATAAAAAACAGTAAATCTAATTGTTTTTCTGTAAATCTTCAGACTATTTATAAATCTGTTAATTGATTTAGTGTACAACTTTAGTTCTTTTGATGTAAATATGATATTTTATAAATCCTTTTTTTTTTAGTAGTAAATCTAAATATTTACACAGTATAAGTAAATTTATTTATTAAGTAATGCATATTTATTAAGTGTAAATAAATATTTTTATAAGTAAATTTTTAAGTTTAAGATTATCTAGTAAATCCACTATTATCAAGTAAATTTAATATTTACCTAGAAAGATTTAGAAGCAAACTCTAATATTTTACTCTTAAATATTCAGATTATCTCGTAAATATCAATATTTTCAAGGTGCATGAAAAGTTATTTTTTATTCAAATCATTATGTAAATCTTTAAATTATTTTCTCAAAAAACAAAACACAAAAACAATTTATGAAATCAACCCAAAACTTAATATAATTACTAAAAAGCCCCACAACAACAATCAAACCCTAACCCCCAAAAACACTTCCCCAATTGCTGGTGCACAGAGATCACTGGGACAGCAAGCTTACGTCGAGTGGGATTCTTGATGGTTCGCCTCAGACGGAGGCTCGCGACGACGAGATTTGCAACATCCGGCCTCGCAAGACGGTTAATGGCATCTAAATGGTGATCGCGATCGCCACCCCAACTAAATTGCGCCGATATTTGGTGGATCAAGCTTCGCGACGATGGCTAATCGGGACGGAGTGAAGCTCGGGAGTGCGAGAGCTTCATGTGTCGAGATTCACAGGCATTCTCCGGCAGCGGCTGGGCTTCATCTTCTCCGGCGACTAGGTTATCTCCGGTGATTGAATTTTGTTCTCAATAGATTGAGAGAGAGAGACGGAAGGGAAGAGATAAAGTAAGGTGAGAGAACCAAGAGTAAATTTGGAAACAAATAAATTTCTTTAAAAAAATAATTAAAATATACTATAATTTATCAATTTTTAAAAATATACTATATATTTCATAAGTAGTTAACAAATGTCCTATATGGTATGATTTCCATTTAAGGGATTGTTTCACTTACATATTATATAGAGACCAAATAAAATAATGGTCTCGATCTTTAGTTTATTGTGATTTATTCAATAATTTAAATAATTTGAAAATGTGTTTTTCGATTAATCATAACAAAATAATAGATAAATTTAATATGTTTGTTATTAACTTATATATATCGCGTTTATTTAGGCTGTCATTAATGCCGTTTCCATGTTATTGTCTGAGAGTTTGGTTGAGAGAGAGAGCTGCAAAATTTCAATTTAAACAGAGACTTTTTTCCGAAAATTTCATATTTATAAATGCAGGCAACTTTATCATAAAATGCCCTGATAAATTGGTAATCATATTTGATAAAGGAAGTGTCTCAATTATTACCATTTTTAAATCCTTGCCGATTTCTTGAGATCAATTTTTATCATTGTTCATGCTAGTGTCGTTTTCATATTGCTGTCGTATTCTGAGATTGATTTCGTTTTTATATCGTTGTCGTTTTCTTAAAGTGTTGTGGTGTTTATGTTTATTGGCGTTTTCGCGTAAATTAAAGAGATAATTCGTTCCAACGTTAGTTTCCAGTTTCAATGTCGTTCATTTTAACTTTTAGTTTATTTGATGTCGTTTCTTCCATCTTTTTTGCTGTCCGAGCGCATGGTGCTTTCCACTACCCATGCAAGCTCATTGACAAGGACTATGCAACGCTTTGTGGTTAAAGTTATGAGAAACCTAATTCTGATTTTGTTCCTATCAATAATTAATATAATAGGGAATGAAAATATTTCACTAGTACAATTAAGTTATTTAAGTGTTTAATTAATCACATAAGATTCGTAGAAAAAAAAAAGAAAGAAAAATTAACAAAAAAAACTATTAATTTAAAGTTAGTTAATTATTACGTGGCGGTAAGTTCTAAATCTTTAAAATTTCAATTCTAGACCTAAAATTTTTTGAAAATTTTAACTGTGCACCATTATCATGAGAAACTTTCCACCTATGAGAAAAATTCTATTTGTAGCACTAGTCTTCGGTTTACAATTGAAATTTACAATTATGTTCCTATCTAACGAAAAATTTATCTCTATTTTATTTTCTGTATGTCTACTAACAAATATTCAAACTTCACGATTGCTAAATATTACAAACATTTTCTAAAAATTCTTGGGATTGCTAATTATGTTCCTATGTAATGAAAAAAATTATCTCTTATTTCTTAAGTGTCTCTACTGACAAAATATTCCAACTCCACGACGGTTAGTTACAAACATTTTCTAATGAGAAATGCGAGGGGCATAAATTCTAATTCTAATTTTTTAATACCAACTTAATTATATATAAATTAAAAGATTGTCACATTAATAATCAATTGACTATAGTAAAAAGATAATAAATCGGCGTCACATGAGTGATATTAAAATTAGAGTTGATATTAAGATTAGAATTGATATTGTTAGAATTACTCTTTTCTAATTAATGTTACATTTTAAGCGAAAAAAAAAGTGACATATCTACAACATGTATATTTGTACCTTTGATTATTTGAGTTGAACTTCGTATGGTTCTTACTCCCTGAAAGAAAAAGGATCGAAAACGAAACTAGTTTTCAAACAACATTGAACCCAAGGAGCTATGAAGTGTAACCCTCTTTTCTAACTTCTTATCGGTCCTATAATGATAACTAAGACCGTTTCAGGTGTGTGTGTGTGTGTAGTTGTAAATTTCAAGTCTTCATCAATTCAATTGGCAACACTTTTTTCCAACTCAGAAACGGAAAGAGACTTGGGCACAAACGACAAATAGAGAGACCAAGTCTAACAACACACAAGTTGTGTAGGTTGAAACTTTGACTACTTTTTACTATAAGACCATCAACCAAGAAAACAGTAAATAAGAAAAAATTATAAAACATAACAAAAAAAGAAAACATTAAATAAGAACATAACTATTGTTGATGTCAAAAATCTTCGACACAATACTAGATGGGATCATTTGACGTGATCAGTCTTATATCGTCATGTTCTACCTAGTCACCTGTAAAAGAGAAGCACCTCAGAGTAAGGGGATACCAGTGGGGTGTCTGCTAAGTACACTCCGATGCTTAAGTCAGTAAGGGTCACTAATGAGCAAGCGAAGAAGCAGAGTTTTGGCAAAGAAATTAGTCCATATCTGAGTGAGTGAGTCACTCCTCTATTTATATGCATTTCTCATGGGTTCGGGTTCTCGAGTGACCCTAATGAGTCATATTTCGAGTGGTCCCGATAGGTAGACATGCTTTGGGTATACGGATACTTGACCTCCACTAGACGATGCTGCGTGCCCTACCATTTAGGTGATGGGGGGACACGAGTGTAGGTCATTAGTGCTGACGCATGTGGCAAGTACTGTGTCAGTTCGGTCAGGTGGTGGAGGGTGGTGCTGGAGTAGGGACAATGACAGGTACCGGACGTTAGTTGTCAGTTGGTACAGAATAGTGGGTGTGGCAAGCCCTACCACATTATGGTTGTCAGCTAGTACGGGACGGCGTGGCAGGAGCAGCAGGGGCAGACCATCTGGAAAAGGACTTAGTTGTGGTTGGGGAAGTATGCCTCTGGCCAGTACCTTGGAGCCCGATGGTGATGTGCTCAAGGTTCCCAAAAGAGAGTTAATTCGGGGATCAGTAGCCCAACAGAGGTGCTGGTAGGACAATCCGGTGACTCGAGAAGGGACTCCATTTGCAACTACAACTCGACTTCTCTGGTCTAGTTAGGTCTCATCAAGTGGTCGGATCTTTTCCAATTTAGCAGACAAAAGAGCCCACTAGTTCTCGTGCACATTGTTCTCGGGTGAATAGTTGATCTCCAGCATGAAAACGATCACACCATCAACAACTATGATCATAGACATGATTGTTTAGTGAGAATCTCACATTTGATTTCATTATAAAATATAACTCATAGGTCACAACATAACCTTCAATATATATTATTATTCACCTCATTAATTTGAAATAAAATAATATATGATACTTCTTTGTTGTACAAACTAATCGTAATATTAGTTTCGAATCAGTTCAACGTGACTCGCTGTAAAATTAATCTATTATCTATGTCGAGTTTCCAGAGGTTTTCCTCTTCTCCTTATTTTAAAGTCACTAGTACTCATGAGGTCTTTAGAAAACCTTGACTTCCCTTGTCAACTAACTAACGCGTTCTTGTAGAATTAGCTAGCAAGTGGATATGAAAACAACAAAATTAATATTTAATATTGAAAAGAAAAAGATGTTGTTTTTGTGTGTAAATCTGATTGAGCTTTATGTGAGTTTTCAGAAACATTTTTTTTTGGTTTTAGTGTTTGATCTTTCTCATATTTCATGTTCTCTCACTTTCTCTCTAATTTTTGTCTCTCCGAAGGAAAGTCTAACCACTAAAAATCATGGAGATTCTTCGAATTTGTGGTTTTTTTCTGTTTGCATTCTCTTCCAGGTTTGAAGGGAAAAGGTAATCATGATGAGAATCCGATCTAGATCAGCTTCAATTCCAATGAAGTTTCCTCAAATGTTCTTTTTGTCTTTAGCATTTGTTGTACCAAAAAGGGGGAGAACAAGGACTTAGGAGGAGCTCGTTTGTGAGGGGGAGCTTTAGGGGGAGTTTCTTATCTGTTTTTGGTTTTGTTCATTTTGATTATTCTGAACAATCTTTGGGTTTATGCTTGTAACTTGGGTTTTGGGCCAAAAATGACAAAGGGGGAGATTGTTAGGTTTTTAGTATGTTGGCATTTATGGGAACTTTGTTAGAAAAACCAAAAACAATATTTTGTTAGGTAGCTTTAGAAAGTTTGGTAAGTTACTTGTTTTGAATATATGACTAGCTACTTATTTTGAAAGTTGGGTAAGTTACTTGTTCTAGAAGCTGGGATGGCACAGTGCATTTGACTTAGTTGACATAGTCTACAAATTGACAATTTCTATTTTGATAAAAATCAAGGATGATTGGGTGTATAAAATTGGAGATTATCTTGAGATTTCATTTAAAAGGAGATTTCTAATTTGTGTAGGTTTCTTTATTTTATTTAAATTAGAAATTCAAACTATCCCAAAAAGAGAAAAATCTTGCATTTGAAATTTGGAAGATTGGAAGATTTTATTTCTGGAGTTTCTTGAAGGTTTTTCGTGTTTTATCAACAGCAATGATGAAGAAAATTCAATTTGGATTATGGAGAAAATTTTCATGTTTGAATTTCAGAGAGTTTCCAGAAGTATTGCAACAGATCAGGAAACACTTTAAAATTTAAATTATTTTTAATTCGAGATTTTTTGGTGTTTTTGTGTGGCTGCTTATTTATTGTCTCAAAAACAGATTGTGTGTACGAGCTTGAAGATATATCAGAGTACTTTGAGACCTTGTTGAAGCGATTGCATTATTACGTCTTTCGGGAGAAAGATTTGAAGTTTTCAGGAGAAGGCATTAGTGGTTGAAGGGAATTCAATGTAGCTAGTGAAGGGATCTCGTAGAATAGATTCGTTGACTTGGTTCAAAATGACCGGCGGCAACAAGGAGAGGGAGTCTTCAGTTTGTATAAGTCCATTAGTGCTTGTAACCGTTTAACAATTAGTGGATCATTCACCGTCTGGGCGTGGCCTTGAGGAATAGGGTAACTAAACCTCGTAAAAATTGCATGTGTTCTTTAATTTGTTACGTTTTTGTTAATTTAATTTAATTGATAATTTAATTACACTCGGTAATTGATAAAAACGGATCTTACAATAATAATAATAATAATAATTATTATTATTATTATTATTATTAAGGTTAGCATATATATATATATATATGTATGTATGTATACTTTAAGTTTGTCATTCACAATAGTGCGAATTCTTATATCTCACTTATGCTCTGCGAAACTCCCACCAACCGTATCGCGATACTTCTCCACTTCAAATATTTTGTTCAGTTAATTAAATTTGTCTTCCCACTTAATATCACAGGTATTAAACTCCGTGGTTTTCTTAGTATTATTGTCAATTAGATTTTGAAGCAAGTTGATATTTGCATGTGTGGTATATGAAGTTTTAGGTGAAGTTCTATACACACACACGCACACGCACACGCACACGCACGGTTGGTCTAGTATGTAGGTGGTAAATCATGTCGTTGCATTCCTTGACTTGATTCTTATATACGTATACACTTATTTATATAGCAATAAATTTGCAGAGGTTATATGTGTGTGTGCATATATATATATATATATATATATAACCAGTGTTGGATTTGATCAAACAAGATTTGTTATCTTCTGGTGTAAGATTTGAGATTTTTTTTTTTTTTTACAAAACAGCTGTCTTTGGAATTTTTACTGTCCGAAGTGCGATGTCTTGTTAGGAGTCTCAATATATATGTAGGAAGTGAATGATATTGTCTTCTAATGCATTCCAAGTATTTTAGATATTCATACCGAACCATTTCTGAAGCGTCGAGGTAAAGGATGCTACACTTGAGAAAATGAGGTCCCGAGGTAAAGGGGGCTTTACTAAAACGAGGCTCCAAGGCAAAGGGAGCTATTCTTTGGTCATGCAGCCCCGAGGCAAAGGGGGTTGTCCAGAGACAAGGGAAATGAAGTCCCGAGGTAAAGGGGGCTATACTAAAAATGAGGCTCCGATGCAAAGGGAGCTATTCTTTGGTCATGAAGCCCCGAGGTAGAGGGGGCTGTCCAGAGACAAGGAAAATGAAGTCCCGAGGTAAAGGGGGCTATTCTCAAAGTGAGTTAGTTGAGCATGAAGGTCCAAGATCCCATGAATAACCTATTAAGCTTTTGTATTTGTAAAATAGTTTTGTATTATGTAGTGGCTATGTAAATTTCTTCCGCTACATGGATTGATTAACATTTGAGCTGTTGAATAAAGTTAAATATATGAGTAATCTTGCAAGTGACCTGGTAGCTTAGGAAGCGTTACATAATGACATTCTCGAGAGCAATGAGTTTGGCAAGTATGACCCGTTCGAGAACAATTGCAAGTGCTTTGTTTTTTTACTTCAAGATATTCTTTATCAACTTCTGTTTTCTTAACTTTGTGCATTGTAGAATAGAGAGAAACTTGTAATTTTTTTTTTTTTTTTTTTTTTTTGGGGAGATTGGGTATGATTGGCCTTGAAGAAAGCGGAAGAAAATTGTGTAGTTTTCTTAATTCATATTGAAACAAAAGTGCCACTTGTCTGTGAATGTAGGGGATTTACCCGAATCACGTCAAATTTGTGTTCTATTCGCTGCTTTTGTTTCTTTTGAGTTGTGTCATTGTTTCTCAAATTTTGTTGGTGTCACTGATTCTTAGGCTGTGAGATTCTAAACATGTTTGAATTCAAAACCTAACCCGATTAACTATAATCGAACACTAATCTACATTACGATCATGTCTAAAGAAAGAAGCAAAAATAACTTCATGTGCTAGAGAGAGAGAGAGAGAGACCAAAGATATCACAAGCATAACAAAGCATTTCAAGGCATCATATCCCACGAATATACTACTAACGTCCATAACTGGGTCCATATCTACGTATTCCAACTGAATACAAAACATTTCACTCCAACTTTCCCACTTACTATACTATGGACATGAAATCAGCGTCTCTGTATTGGACCTATTACGATAGGCTAACAAAACGCTCTATGATTATTTATTTATTTATATATCTATCCCTTTCCGCCCTTGGTACTCTGTAATGTACCAATGCGTATCGCCTCACGGCATCGGAGGCTTCTCCAAGTCCTCAATACTGGTGGGGCGGAACCAGGCCTTCTGCTCCAGCACAGAGCCTCCCTCACCACCGTCTTCAGAAGGCGCAGCGACCTGAAAGCTACGCCCACCACCTGTGGCGGAGGCTTGCCCAGTTGCAGGCCCAAAAACCCCAGTTTGCGGGTCAGGACCCCAGTACTTGTCCGAGGTGGGTGGGATCACTTCATCCGGTACCACACTTGGATGAGTGTGTTCATCAGGGTTCTTGTCGTACGTTGAGGTGTGAGCAGCCCTCCTGAATATCATCAATCATCAAATACAATTAATTACAAAAGGAGTCCACAAAATAATGCAGTGCACTAACTCGGCTTCAAGACAAAACTTTCAACATAAACAAGCAAAATTGAAAATGAAGAGAACCAACCAAATTAGTTGATAATCAATATGTATAAGGTAGTACTGGTCCCACGTAGGGAAAAAAAGTGTAATTAGTAAGGAAAGTTGTAAAAAGCACTCCAGAAGCTACAAAAGGTTATGAAATAGCTATCATTTATTGAAGATAAGGACCCACATGACTTTGAGTGTGGCGACAAAGGAGGGTAGGGTAAAGTTTTAATTTTCCATCATCCCCTATCCCTATCAGACACTAAGACATCCCACCATAAATTTCTCAATATTGTTACCTTCTTATCCCACAAAAGTTAAGCACGTAAAGTTTATCCAAAACAAAAGGCCAAAGCGTAAAAAGATGGTTTGAGCAATCCAGCCACGTGGTCCTCACGCCGTAGCTAGACAGGGTTATTAGATGACAATTCAAAGTGTCTATTGTGCCCTTATCCGAATAAGTGCCCTCTTGTGCTTGCCATAATTTGATGGTTCATCACGTGAAAAGTACGTGATGATGGGAGAATACAATATACACTAGAAACGGACCAACTAACTTCTTCCTTTCTGAAAAAAACAAATATTTTTTGCCCACTATATATCCACGCTTTCATACACGAGGCACTATGTCATTACTATATATATAATAAAACCAGACAAAGTTAAAGATAAGAAACTTGTGTTAATTGGCAGCGACTCCTTGTCTACTACACATAAGCATCCTTATCGCAAACTTTGTCGTCTTAAGAACGTGAGCACTGCTCAGAGCGTCCTCCGATCTTAAAACCTATTGACGGTTCACCCCCAAGACAAAAGCTTAAAAATCTTCTCAAGATTTCAAAAGCACTATGAAACTGGCAAAACTGGCCTAATAGAAACAAAGATGAAAGATACATAGTGGATGGGGAAAAGAAAAAAGAAATCGGATAAGCTTTCTTTCTTTCTTTCTTTCTTCTTCTTTTTTTTTTTTAAACATACATACAAATATATTGCCTGTCAAGAAAGACCATTTTAAAAACAAGCATACATCAGCATGAAAAATAAACAAAGCAGTCGCAGAGCATGAAACATGCGACCTCGGAAAGTCAGCAAAAAATTTACTCAATATTTTTGTTAACACAGAGAATCTGATAAACAAGTATTTAGAAGAAAACAAAAATTGGCAACATAACAACCATTACATGACATCTCACACAGCGCGCACGCAACAAAAAAAAAAAGAAGGAAAATCAGAGCTCCTAATTGTCGGACTATTTAAGCCCACAATTCCAATTTGCATTTAGATTCCCTGCTAAAAAAATGTCAACCAAACTCTCTCCTTCACCGGAAATATCACATGCTTTTTCACAAAAGTTGCAATTGGTTAAGTAGCGAAGCGTGACGGCACTAGATGGACCCAACGTGGAAAAAAGGTCATGGTTAGGAATTGGAATAATGACTCGCATATTTGTTGCTTAGTTATGGTTCAGAGGCAATAGCTTCTTGTTGATTTTTTTTTTTTTCTTTTTTTTTTTTTTTTTTTGGGTTTCTTATTCAACTTTCTTTTCTAGGAAAAAGTGAAATAAGTAACCAGCTGGGTTGACAAAAGCAGAATTTCAAATTATAACATGTTGGGATGAATGTTCTTCTGTTCATCCACTCAAAAATGAAACTAGAAATCAAATCCAGATAAAGAAAGGAGAGAAAGTTATGATGATTAAATAAACATATTTAAATTTGGCTAAAATATCCTAAACAGAAGGACTTTCAGGAACGTGGGGATAATCATGATCCCAAATTCATTAGAACCTACAATTAAGCAAAGTAACTTCTTTTTTTATTTTTCCTTTTTGACTATTATAGGAAAAGAACAGTATAATAAAAACCAAGAATGGTTAGTTAACATATATTTCAGGAAAGCAGTAATTTTCACTTTCCACACAAAATATGAGTTACCTTCAAAATCAATTACAAATGAAAGATATTTCTTTTACACTTTTTCCTTCTGTTGCGGAGAAATTCTTCTTTGTTTTAGCATGGACACGTGAAATAGCATACCAAAATAGAAAAAGAAAAGCTTAGAATACCAACCGTAATATACCATCTTTTTTCCTTCCTTTGGAATGCAAATAATTCAGTGAAAAAGATTGGTTTTAAATGCAACTTGGTGAACCACCGTCCAAATTAAGGCAATTTAATTACCTCTTTTTTAAATACCCCACGCTAGATGCTCTATGTACCAAAATATCTTCTTGTTCTTTCCGCTTTTTTTTTTTTTTTTTTTTTTCCTTTTTAATTTTGACTTTCTTGATAATAATAATAATAATAATGTTCGATGAAAACGAAGCCGGCTAAAGAATCTATATTTTTTAACTATTCCAGGCTCTGTATCTTCCAGAACAGAACCAGGTAGCAATAACTCAAGAACAGAGAAAGCAAAATCAAGAAATAGCGACACCCTCCGTCACAAATATTCGTTACAGCAAATCATCTTGGACTTAATTAAATATCTAGATTTTTCCCCCCTTCCAAACGATTTTCAATCACCTTTGTAAAGAAATTAACAGAAAACTTAAACCAGGATTAACACTAATTTAATTTTCCCTCCATCCAAACAAAATTCCAGAGACAACCAGGAAATTGCATAGCGAAAGACGGTTGACTTGTGGAAATGGAAACAATCCTAATTTTCACCGAATCTACATCTAATTAACTCCAATCACACACAAAACCATAAAGAAAAAAGTGAAAAGCTTCTCAAGAAAACATAAAGAAAAAGTAATCCAAAGATTCCTAATCTTTTTATGCTTTTCGTTATCGCCTTCCGGCAAAAGCAATACTAACAGAAAACTTCTACAAGGTTTAACATCATTAGCTTTTTCTCTACATCCAATCCAAACAAACAGACTTCCAGAGATTTCCAGGAAATAAGGAATGATAACAAATCAAAATAGAAAGTCAAGAGAAGAAGAAAGCTAACAACCAACAGCGAATATTTTCACCTACTTTAATACCTAAACATATCCAATCACGTTGAAAACCTCCGGTTTCTCAGCGATCAGAATCCTCATAAACAGCGAACACTTTCTCAGGAAAACATCTTAAGAAAATTAAACCAAGAAAATAAATAAACCTGACGGTGGCAGCAGAGGAGGAGAGAGCAGAGCTGCGGCGAGAAGGATCGCGGCGGGTCCAGATCTGGTACTCGACGACTCGCTTCCCAAAGTTCGCGATCCCTCGGCTACTCGAATTGGCGGCCATACAATTGAGAGCTGAGCACCAAAGACAGCTAGAGCGAGAAAATTTCAGAGAGAGAAAGAGTAGTATGCAAACAACTATTGCGTTTTGGCTGTTGTTGAGTACAGACGCCGATCGGACTTCTTTATGGAGGGAGTAAGAGGAGAGAGAAATTGGGTGGTAAGTGTACACGTGTCCTCGTGTCTCAAATCTTACCTGCCCCAATTCCAACGGACTCTCTCTCTCTCTCTATCTCTTTCTCTGGCTTCCTCGGTCCGCACCTACTCACACAATGCCCCCACTACCGTCAAAATCTTATACTATCCAGTACGCTTTTTTGTACTACGACCAAACGGCGTCGTTAGTCACCATGCGGACGTTTGTCTCTTACTGTACGGTACGCGAGCTGGACGCGGAGTGGAATATTCCAGTGACAGTTAACGCCGTTAAACCTTTTTTTTTTTTTTTTTTTTTTTTGGCTAATGAGCGTTTTTGTTGGTTTGTTCGGCATGTTTAGTGACTAGAGATTTGACTGTTTTATTTTTTTAAAGGGTGGGAGAGTCTTCGAGAAATATATTTTCAACTCTTTCATAACGTCGTTCAACGAGTTCTTATGTCATTATATTATAGACACGGTTTAATAATAATTTAATAATATATGAAATTTCAACATTATATAATAAAGATATTTTTAAATTTGAAACTCTATAATTTTAATAAAAAAGAATAATATGTTATGTGATTAAATCTATGATAATTTATTTGAGAGCGTGTTCATCTTTTGAGTAGAACATTATTAAAATTGAAATAATAATTTTATTTATGTATCTTATTTTTAAGTGAGATACATCTTATACCAAAAAATTAGACTCTTTTTATATTCTATTAATGATTCTTGGAATTTTTCCTTTAGATGATAAACGTAACAGATCCCTCCGTTTTAGCAGCAAAAAACTCAAAAAGAAAAAATCACTCTCTTCTTAATTAATAAGGAGTTTATTGTGGGCCTGTTTGGTGTTTGAGTTTGAGTTGAAATTGATAAGTTTAAATAGTGATTGATGTGTACTTTTTCAAAAAAGACAAAAAACTTTTGAGGAAAAAGACAAAAATTGAGTTGAAATTCATGGGTTTAGACTAAAACCCCAAACAAGCCCTGTGTTGCGTACCCTGAACCATGTCATGATCACGCTACGGATAAAGGATAGGATGGAACATTCTGATGAAAGTTAATGTCGTTAAACGTTATCGTCAGGAGACGGTTGAAAAATGGGGAAATGGCTTTCTTTGGATTAAATGACATTTTTGCCCCTTTGAGGAATGTCTCTCAACTCTTCTGATCGTTTGTTGACTGATTGATTAGTATTTACCTGACTTTTTAAAGCCAAAACCAATCGAATATTCTGTGAGCCAAAGAGAATATTCATACTTGGTAATACATTTCAAGTTAATACCTGACCCACTTATTTATTTAGTTTTTAGTTTTTAGTTTTTTTATTTATTTATTATTCATTAAGTGATAGATAGATGAGATTAGAAAAGTAATTAGCTGGGGGAGGACGGTGATCGGGCGGTTCTGTTCCCATTATTTGCTTATCTAGGGGGAAACACACAAAGGCCATGTTGTTGTTGTTTAATTACTGTTTTTTTATTGGTGGAAAACAAAGCACCACTGACTAATAAGAGTTAATAAATCTAAGTATGCGCATTATAAAATATTAGATGCACGTATATAGTGTGGGTTGTTCATAAACAAAAATAATAAAATAAAAGTTAAAAAAGTACAAAAGGGGTTAAACTTGTGAAGATTAACGTGAAATTTGATATTTCTAAAAATTAGATTTTCATTTTAAAAGATCAATTCTATTAAATGCGATATTATTATTGTTGTAGTATTTTTACGATAAATGATTTGAATTTATTTTTCCTTTTAATAAAAATGTGGGCTTTTTTTTCAAAAGTGATTATCTTATTTGATGATCTAATTCTACCATTTAAAATTAATACACAACAAAGGTGTTACTTATTAGTTGCTGGCTCTACCATCCAATCATTCAACTAAAAAAATAAAAACGAAAGAGTTATTTGCCAACGGGAAAATATATGGTAAAGTCTCTTTTATAAACCATATTAGTAGAGTTTATTTTTAAACCGTTAATATGTAATCGAACGACTGAAATGTTATTTGTATATAATAATTATAATACACATTACCTCATATTATTATAGATTAATAAATAAATAAATAAATAACTCGTTAACAAGGGGGTTAGGGGGCTCGTCGTTGGCGTCGAGGGGAGTGGTGGGACAGATCTGATCGGGGTGAGCGGGGGTTCTTACCAGCGTCCAGGGGGGAGGGGTGATATGGTTGGGGGGGGGGGGGGGGAGCGGGGGTCCGTTGCCTGTATCCGGGGGGGGGGGGGGGAGAAGGACTAGGTTGACGGTGATGCGAGGGGGGGGGGGAGGTGGGGTAGATCTGGCTCAGGGGGAGGGGGTCCATCGCTGACCTCGACGAAGGGGGTTGGTCTTTTTTATTTTTTTAATTATTATTTTTTATTTATTAATCTATATAAATCTTAGGAAAGATGTATTATAATATTATACATAAATAACATTTCAGCCGTTCGAATATATTTTAACGGTTTAAAAATGAGCTTTATTGATGAGGTATATAAAATAGATTTTACCATAGACTTTCCCATTTGTCAACTTAGTTTTTTTTTTTTTTAGAGTAAAATAACGTTTTTATATATTTATGATAATTTTAAAAATATTTAAGATAAATAGTATATTTATGATAAATTATTTATTTATGAAACATATCTATAATAAAATTTAAAAAATTTCATAAAAAAAAATTTATATAACTATTCTATTTACTTCAAATATTTTTAAATTAAAATATGTTATAATTTGCTAATTTAGTTGATGTTAATAATCATTGGGCCTATATAAATCAATTGATCTGGTTTCACACTGGAGCAGTGGCCCAATTCAACGGACTGGGTCAATGTGTTTGTTAAGCCCAAAAGTCGCTCAAGTTTTTTTGTGTGGATGGAAAAGAGGAATGAAGGAAGAAAATAGGGAAGGATTATTGGATAGAAAATGACATAACTTGCTTAGTAAGAAAGAAGGGATGAGAGAAAGAAAAATAGGATTGATGAAGTTTTTAGTAGGACCTACTAGTTTTATCCCTTGTTTGGTGTATATACTTGAGTTTGAGTTTTAAAGATACTCTTGCTTGGAGCTGAGTTGATGTTTTACATTATGTATTTAGTTGAAAATAAATTATTTGAAGTTATAAAACATAAAATCTTGAAATATGTTTGTAAAAAAAAATAGCAATACAGATTTTATTTGGTTGCTCTCTTCATTTTATGCAATTTATATATAAAATTCATCTCATTTATACATGAAATAAGAAAGTTATGGATATTTAAAGTTCAAATTTTTAAGAAATATTTGAATATGTAAATAGTAAAAATAGTTTATTTTGAAGAAAAAAACAAAAAACTATTGGAAGAGTTTGGTTTGAGTGGACTAACCAAACACAGGCTAAAATCTCTCTAATATTAGGAGGATAAATTAAATCCATCCAGTAATGATTAATGTTAATTTTTTGTCCTTTTTTTTAAAGTTAAATAATAAAATAAATAAATAAAATAATAATTATACTTTGTTAATTTTTTTTCTCATTTCATGGTAGCAAACATGAAAGGAAAAAAATATATATTTTATCTCTCTCTTCCCCTTTTATTTCTCTTTTTCCCTCTCTTTTTTTTTTTCCCCTTTATTTCTTACCAAAATTAATCCCTTTTCTCACCTTTCATTCTCTCTCTTTTTTTCCCCCTCACTCTCAAGAATCAAAATAATTAAAGAAAAAATAATTAAGAATAAAAAAAATAAAATAAAAAGCGAATTTGTGGGTGGCTTAAAAAGAGGTCGCGTGGCCAACGTGAGCCATTCCTCCGATGCCAACCAAAGGCTTATCTCTCAGTGCAATCATGTCCACACGTTCACTAAAACCACCAACTACTCTTTTAACTGTCTATCCCTCTATCTCAAACCATATCCCCTTTTCCCTTTGAGCCAAAACTAAACTAAACTAAAAACCAAACAATGTCGTCAGCTGTGGTCGCGGCAGGTCCTTCCTCTTCCTGTGCCGCCACCTTCAACAGGCTCCACCCCACCAAAACTCCCCAAAAGTCCTTGTTCTCACCCTCCCACCCCATCCCGGTACGTTAGTTCTAGTACCGAAACTAATCGGAAATTCTTTGCTAGGATACTAAAAAATATATGTCACAAACACTATGTTATTTTAGATACATTCGTCAAGTTCCATTAAATTTGGGTACTTTTTTCGTTCTGATATGATTTTACGTGTTGTTTTATAGTTACTGCATACGTATATTTTACTCTCGTTTTGGTCTATATGTAGAAAACTGCGTTCCGGGGCTTGTCTCTTCAAGAGGCCAAAAGGGGGGTTGCTGATTCCTTTGTAGCCGAGAGTAAGGCGGGTTTGATCGGCGTGAGAAGAGGGCTTAATGTTACTGCCAGAACTGCTGGGGCTTCAAAGACCATCGAGGTTGACGTGGACAAGCCATTAGGCCTTACTTTGGGCCAAAAATCCGGTGGTGGTGTTGTCATCACTGTAAGTCCCAACCTATATATATAAATATACACATAGCTTGCGTTTAGTTCGCAGGTTGAAAATAAAATTTTTAAGTTAGAATTGGTTGACTTTTAAAAACTAGTTATAATTTTTGTTAAATTTTTTAATAAAGATAAAACTGAGATAAAAAAGTACAGTTTATTTGGAGTTGAGTTAAAATAGCAAACGAAGCATTATATTTTTCGAGTTCAAAAGCAAATAAATAAACAAACAGATAAAATGGTTCCTTTTTTAGGCCGTAGACGGAGGCGGGAATGCAGCAAAGGCAGGGCTAAAAGCAGGGGACCAGGTGCTTTACACAAGCAGCTTCTTTGGGGATGAGTTATGGCCAGCAGACAAGCTGGGTTTTACCAAAACTGCCATCCAAGCAAAGCCTGATTCTGTTTACTTTGTAGTTAGCAGGTTATATGTCCTCGCCTATTTCCTTTTGTTATACTTTTTTTTTTTTCTTTTCTTTTTTGTTACGGGGTAGGATAGAATTTGGTAAATTTGATTTTTGCTTAAAAGAGTAACTCTTGATGTAGACGTCATACCTTAAATTTATTATTGTTATTTGGTTTTCTGTTATGTCTTTACCAATATTTTCCTGTTTCCAAAAATGTCATGCCAGTAAGGTTTAAAGTTTAGGAGACACATTTTTATAGAAGATTAACGGAAAGATTGTTCAACCATTGTTTTGATGCAGAGGTGCGGAAGTAGATGTAAAACGGCTACCAAAACGCCCTGCACCTCCCCGTTTCGGGAGGAAACTTACCGAGGCTCAAAAGGTACAAATATCTGTTTCGGCATTCAACTGGGTATTCAACAGTTAATGTTTAAAATGGTATCCTAATGTTTGTTTCATATCTAATAGCTAACCAAAACCACAATGTCACATCATGCAGGCTAGAGCCACTCACATTTGCCTTGACTGTGGATTCATATACACATTACAGAAACCTTTTGAGGAGCAGGTAATTACTTCAAACGTTTTTCCTTGAAAATTAGACAGCTTACCATGGTTGATCATGACAACTCTGAGACTTTTAAGTGATTGAGCTTCTATCTTAAATTATTAATCTGTTTATTATAGTGGTCTAGTATCCTTAAATGTTTGTTATTGTTTTAATATTTTTATGATATGAGACTTGAATTTCTATTTACTCTTAACATTTGACAGTAAAAATTCACGAGAATTTCATGCGTGATATGTTGTTTGTTTGTGTTTGTGCAGCCGGACGGATATGTATGCCCTCAATGCAGAGCACCCAAAAAGAGGTTCGCAAGGTATGATGTGAGCACAGGGAAGGCTGTTGGGGGTAACTTGCCTCCCATTGGGGTCATCATTGGCCTTCTTGCTGGTGTTGGTGCTGTTGGAGCATTGCTTGTTTATGGTCTCCAATAGTCATCTCCCTTTTTATCTTTTTATTTTTTCTTTAATTCCCCTTCAAAGACGATTAGGAAAAAAAGAAGAAGAAATTATTTGGATACAAATGTATACTCAATGAGAGCAAGATTTAATTCAGACTTTTTATGTTTGAATATCTATGAGAGATTAATTATGAAGTCCTCAAACTTTTTCATTGGGACAAATAGAATTGCTCTCTTCAGATCAAATGAAAGGCCTTGCATATGCCTCTTTTAATATTCTAATTGTCTTTTATTAATGAATTATGATCTCATATAGTTATGTTTAGAAGGCTTAATCAGAGGTATACTACAAATTTGTGTCGGAGAAAACTGGCTCAGTCCTGTTAGCTTAAATAGGTTAATCGAGCAGAGATACGAAGTGTTTTATCTATACACTTTAATTTTCTCAGTTAAAATTTTAGTTTATTTAACTCTTCGAGTACAAATATAATTTATTTTATTAAAAAAAAGTTATGTATTTTAGATTCATATATAAACAAGTGCTAAGACTATATTAATTAAAAATAATTAAGTTAGTTAACGGTCTGAAAAATCGGGTCATTACATTAGTGGTGTCATCACACCCTCCTTCGCCATTTCAGGAATCTACAAGGCCGCAGGTGGAACATCCCAGCGCCTGGCCCATGCTTTCGCAACTAACGTTCAAGGAAAACCAGCTCCACCTAGGCCCTAGTCCACATTGAAAGGCCTTAGGAAAGGGTGTCAACCTCATAGTGGGATCTAGAATTCAATCCTTGGATGTTGGGAACAAGAGCCTTGGTAGGCAACCCCGAACCGCTATACCACTACCACCCGTGATAGAAAGGTAAATTGTTAAGAAAAAAAATTTTGAATTTTTTTTTTTTTTTTTTTAATAAATTGATTAAAAAAAGTAAGTTATTGTGAAGGTTAAAGATTAAGCATATATTTGACACGTGAGCTCAAACTATCCATCTTTATTGCTTTTTGTCTTTTTTTCCTTGAAAAGTAATTTCAGGGTGCATTTGATGCACCGGTTTAGAATGTAATTTTTATATTGGAGTTGATTGACTTTTTAAAAACTAGATAAAATTTTTGTTAACTTTTTAGAAAAGACAAAAACTGAGTTGAAATTTTTGGTCCAAACCTGATGTTCAAACACAAGTTTAGTTTCACCATTCATAGCTTCAACTCTAACTTTAAAAGTTCATAATTTTATCATTCCAAGTTCAAATGAGATATTTTTTGTTTTAAAAAATTGCATAGAATTTCAAGACAAATAACACGAGATCTATAATGATAATTTTTTCAAATATATTTAAAATTTTTACACTTTTTATTATTAAAAAACCAAATACACAATTATAAAACTCAACTCAATTTTAATCAAAATATCTCTGATTTTTTTTTAACTCAAACAGATCAATCAAATACCTCTCATTAATTATCATGAAAGAAGTCAGGAGCTAGTACAAAGTCTTGGCGTTCACATCTGGGAATCTTTGGTGATAACAAGACTTTTAAAGTCAAATAGGCAAACATTTCCTTTTCAGAGTAGGGCCTAAAATTTAATTTATATATGTTTACCGTGAATATGCCTTATTATATATCCAATGCTGGATGGCTCATAGGCCAGGTATATTAATAAATAATTTATTTTACAATAAATTATTAGGTTAGCTTCTAAATTTTTTATTTTGTGTAACTTTAGTCTCTAAAATAATTAAAATGTCCTAAATTTTGAAATATTATTACAATAATCCTTTTCGTTAATTTTAGGACAAAATAGTTAACATTATTTTTTGATCAAATTTCTAATATATTCCGTTTAAAAATTAACAAAAATAACAATTATAGCAACATTTTAATAATTTAAAGACATTTCCTGTTCTTTTTTTCAATTGCTAAAATGATCATATATTATTAAAAACATTATAATAGTAATAATTTTTATTTAATTTTTTGACGGAATCTGTAATCAACACCACTTTTTAATCAAATTATTAAGAAATTCCGTCCAAAAATTGATGTAAAGGACTATTATAGTAACATTTTAAAAGTTTATGGCAAAAAGTTTATGGATCAAAGTTGAACGATGTTAAAAGTTTAATAATTAATGAACAATTTACCGTTTATTTTATGTAACACTATAAATAAAAACGACATCAAACTTAGAACTACAACAATATATGTGAACAATAAAATCAAGGTCGGGGAAAAAAAAAATGAAAAAAAAAGGACGACATAAAACGTGATAGAAAACGACATTCAAGAAAACAAGCCTTAAAACTCTGTCTAATTGGAAACGACAATCGGTATTAATAGAAAAAAAGGTGAATACCGACAAGAAAGAAAGAGAAAAGAAAAAGGTCCAAAATACCAATGGAAAACACTGGCGGGAAAAACGACAAGAACATAAAAAGCATGTAACCTTGAAACGGAAATACACATCCACGAACTCAAAAAACGACATGAAAGTAGAAACAAAGAAACTAGAAAACGACAAAAAAAAATGTTGTACAAGGACAACAGACTAAAAACCAACTTGAGGTTACAAGACCATAATCTTTAAAAAAAAAAAAAAAAAAAAAAAAAAAAAAAAAAACAAAAAACCCTTTACAAACGACATGAATGAAAAGGCAATTACCTTTTAGACGACAACATCGCAAAAAAGACCATAATCTCAGACGATAACATCAAATGAAAACGACCACTAAATCTCAATGGAATCACGTATTTAATTATCATTAAACTGTGCCTACAACCACAAATCAAATATATATATTTTTTATAGAAAACTTTTTTTTGAATTAAACACCATACTACTCTCAAGTCACAATTAAACAACCGTTTGCACTATAGGTTTAAAAAATAAAGTTGAATAATAAATACAATATTTAATAAAAAGAAATTTTTGCAAAAAACTTTTAAATAGTGCAATCCAAACGAGCAATAAGTAATCTCAAGATCATAATCTTTACCGCAACCGAAAAAGACTTATCAGGAAATCTAGTTTGCTTAATGACCATCTTGTAATCTCATCTTGCTCAGTACTCTTTGCTTCATCAGAAACAGAGAAAACCGAAGCCAAAAGTTATTTAGTAAGCAACATCACACTATATATATGCCGTGCAGACACATTTCAGTTGCATCTTTAATATATGTTCTAGTTGTCTACCAAATAAAATGACTTTTGTATAGAAAACAACAGTGTCATAAATTCAGACAAGTACTTGATAGGGATTGATACAATCTTCAAGCACAAAATTAACCATACAGAAATCGGAATGTCATAAAAAAGAAATCTCTGAATGCACTCTAAAGAGAGGACAAATAAAGTGAAATAAAAAATTAGTAGTCTCCTGCCTTCTGTAAACCAATTTATTTCCATAGACTGAATTCATGATGTACCTGATCAAGTATTCCAGAGTGAGCTTTGGCATCTTGAACAAACTTGCAATTTGGAGGCCCTCTTGAGAGAAGATTACCACTACTGGCTGTGGAACGATTTTAATACCACCTCTGCATTTAAGAAGTTCGAGGATCAGAGGGGAAAAAGAAGAAAAAGAAAACAGAAACCTTAGAAGAGAGAATTACTTAAAAACATAGAATAAAAATAAACATGTACACAACTCGGTTGAGTTCGAGACCTGGGAGTTAAATGACAAATTAAAATTCAGATGAATGAGTGCAAGGTAAATGAATTCATATGGATTGAAAAAAAAAAAAAAAAAAACTAACTCAACTAGAGAGAGTTTTTCTACAGTCATATCATTCACTGTGCATGTGAATTTCTATATTCTTGTATTTTCAAACCATTTTAAATCTAAACATTCAACTTATATAGAAGAGATTACACTACCAATGTTCAAAAAACCATGCCTTTGCAAGTGAATGATTGAAGTCGAGGGCTTTACCATATACTGTGCCGGAATGAACTTAACATGAGGTTGAAGGACATCCTTTGTTTCGGGATGTTTCCACTCCACCGTATCCCACCAGTCTTTCTCTACCCAGATACTTCGAAGAGAAGGATGTGGTTCTTCCGAAGCAGGGTGATCCTCATCAGTCACGGACAACCTCCTACTCTAATGTATTCCAAAGAATCAGAAACTTTTAAAAAAGTAAAGTTGAATAATAAATACAATATTTAATAAAAAGAAATTTTTGCAAAAAAACTTTTCAATAGTGCAATCCAAACATAGATGCAAAGAAGAATATCTGCTACAAGTTCCTTGTAACACCTAGCATAAGTACACTGAATGTTTCGCAATCACGAAATCAACCAAGGTTCTAATTTAGTATTCTTTATGGTAGAAAGGATATGAAAGCTAACCTCTAGACGGAAAAAACTTTGTTGGCACAACAATCCAGCACCAACAGAACTTCGAAATGACTCATAGAACTTCCGGATGGAGAAGTTACGGTACTCATTCTCTGTTACTTTGCCAGGTTCCCTGAACCTGCAAAAATGTGTCCATGTACTCCATGTTCTCTTGACCAGCGAATAGGAAGATCTTGCTCAGTACTCGTTGTTTCATTTATTTCCATAGACTGAATTCATGTTGTACCTGATCAAGCATTAATCAAGTATTCCAGAGTGAGCTTTGGCATCTAGAACAAACTTGCAATTTGGAGGCGCTCATGGGAGAAGATTACCACAACTGGCTTAAGAAGATTAAATCGACCACTGCATTTAAGAAGTTCAAGGATCGGAGGGGGAAAAAAAGAAGAAGAAAACAGCAAGTTTAGAAGAGAGAATTACTTAAAAACATAGAAATAAAAATAAATATGGTACACGAACTCAGTTGAGTTCGAGACCTGGGAGTTAAATGAAATATTAAAATTCAGATGAATGAGTGCAAGGTAAATGAATTCATATGGATTGAAAAAAAAAAAAAAAAAAAAAAAAAAAAAAAAAAACTAACTAACTCAACTAGAGAGAGTTTTTCTACAGAGTCATAACACTCACTGTGCACGTCAATTTCTATATTGTTGTATTTTCAAACCATTTTAAATCTAAACATTCAACTTATATAGAAGAGATTACACTACCAATGTTCAAAAACCATGCCTTTGCAAGTGAATGATTGAAGTCGAGGGCTTTACCATATACTGTGCCGGATGAACTTAACATGAGGTTTGAAGGACATCCTTTGTTTCGGGATGTTTCCACTCCACCGTATCCCACCAGTCTTTCTCTACCCAGATACTTCGAAGAGAAGGATGTGGTTCTTCCCGAAGCAGGGTGATCCTCATCAGTCGCGGACAACCTCCTATTCTAATGTATTCCAAAGAATCAGAAACTTTTATGCTAGAGTTGCAAAAGCTCTTAAATTCTGGAAGATGAATTAAGAAAAGATGTTGTAATTTAGGGAACAAGGTCATGACTAGCAGTTGTTGATTCCCTGTTTTCGTCTTTCATCAGATGTTTCTTCTCCATTATTTCCACCAATTGGCTACAATCTTTAACTTCACACATTTCGAGGCTTTGGAGGTTAGACAACAGTGTGGGTGTGAACAACCTCTTCAACCCATGACAGCCACTTATTTTTAATAATTTAAGAAAGGAAAAGGTGTTAATTGGAAGCATTGATGATGCCACTGCTGATGATGGGCTCCTTTCTCGATCGACCAAATCAGTTAGCATTGGCAAGTCTTCAAGTTCAAGTATCTCAAGGCTTTGGAAAGAGGAACATTGCCACAACACGGAGCAAATCACATGTCTCAAGCTATGACAACTAATGACGTAGCATTTCCTCAAACCACTTGGCTGCTTCACTGTTGCAATATAACTTAAACTTGTAATACCATGGCATTCGTGAAGTTTCAGGTACTCAGTGCCTCCGGACAAGACCAACGTATCTTCTGAACCTACGGCTTTCTTCAGGGTTACATGTCTACGTATACTTGTGACTCCAGTCCAGTCAGCATAATCATACCGATTTCCCACAACAATGCCGTACTCCTCTGGTTCCCACTCTTCCCATAATCTGATACATGAGTTAAATTCACTGATGTCTTCAAATCTTCCGGAGAAAGTTTCCAACTTTTCCAAGCTCCCTATTTCCTTTCCTCTCAACGTTACTTGCTCAGCTGACTTAAAGTATTCTATTTGAGAAAGTTTGACAAGATCCCATCAGGAATCGTCAATAGATCAGGACAGTCTTCAAAACTCAGATATCTCAAGTTAATTAGTTTCTCCAAGCCTTTGGGGACCTCTTTGATTGCTGACCCCTGCAAGTCCAACTTCCTTAGAGCCGTGAGATTTTCTAGAGATGGCACAAATCCCAGTTGGTTACAATTTCGAAGCAGCAAGGCAGCGAGACTTTCCAAGTTAGATATCGAACCCGGAAGACTTTTTATGCTGGTATCTGATAGATCAAGAACGGTAAGTGATTTCATATGCATGAAAAACAATCTGGGAATGACTCTAAAGAAATCATTGTCACTAGCAGCAGTGTTAAGAGTGTAGGACATTTGGGTGGTGATGAATCAAAAGGGATACTCTTAATATAATTTCTCATTAAAGAGACCCTCACAAGATCCTCAGACCACTTTTCTTCATTTGGTATATCTTCCAGTTTCATTCCAGCTTGTACTAAAAATCGGGGAGGACCAACACGTGTAACACTGAGGGCCATATCCCTTACCAAGTCATGCATCTTCACATGCTCATGCAGCCCGTCAGGTTCCAACAAGCAAATATTTTCAAGTTTAATTACTATCACGTGGCCCTCGTCAAACTGTGATTTCTGCTCTTCATTCCATCAATTAATTTCTCATCGATAAAATGCTCTATCAACTCATCTCTGCGAATCCATTCATCCTCAGGATACAACGAGCAATACAAAAAACATTCTTGCACCTTGGGAGACCCATTCAACTTACGATAACTGTATTCCAAAACATGAAATACCCGATGCATATCGTCATGTTTTACACCTCTTATCTCTTCCAATGCATGTCTCCACTCGCGTATGTCTTCTACTCCTTTCATGCTTCCCGCCATCACAATAATCCCTAGCGGCAAACCATCACATTCTTCAACTAGAGACTTTGCAATTCCTTCGATCTGACCAGAGAGTAAAGTCTCATTGCCAAGTGTTTTCACAATAACGCCCAAGCTTCTACATTAGAAAGAGGCTCCACTTTTGTTTCTTCTCGCAATTGATCATTCGACACACTTCTAACGATCGTGTTGTCAAAATCAACTTGCGTCCATTCTCTCCAACACAGATTCCCACCTTTTCTAGAGAAATATTCTCCCACACATCATCTAAAATCAGTATGAAGTTTTCCCTTCTTTGAAAAGCCCATGCCAGTTGTGCCGCTCGTTTCCTTTCATCGTCCGCTTTTGAGATATCCAGCCTATTGCTTTGGCAATGTCATGCTGCAATTTCTGAATGCTGAAATTCTGTGACCAGTAACCCAAGAAACTGAAATGTGACGTTTCAGAAGTTCATTGTGAATATGGGTAAGAAGAGTTGTTTTACCAACTCCGCCCATCCAAGATATGCCAATGACTGAGT